>CANYCX010654225.1:0-18034 GCA_948193385.1 Breynia disticha f. nivosa
TTTTCGTATTAATAACCCCTTAAAATGTGTTCTTATGTGTTCTTACTCACTTTTTATTTTACAAGAAGTTCATAATTATTTTTTTTCAATTATTTTTTTATATTCATACAATGTATCCTCTTGTGTTCAACATTCATTTTAAATTATTTCAAAATAAAACATTATTCAATAGTAATAAAATTGACATAATATAAAAACAAAGAAGAAACGTGTCTAAATGAATCCTTCAGTTATTTCTTTGCACGAATGGTATCCACTTTCAACAAATAGGAGATTTGACTAAACAAAACAAAATACTTTACTAAACTCATTTCAAACACCATAAAAAATATGGACACATTCGCTTTTATTACGTCCTATATGTCAATCTAGCGTTACAAGTAATTGTAAAAAAAATTTAAAAAAAATAGGAGATTATTCTGAGTTTTTCAATTTCTTGCTTATCATTTTGCATTCACGAATGTGGAGAATGATATTTGGTTCTGATTTTTAGTTTTGATGTTTATCTCAAAGTTTCGGCTACATTTTATGATTCTGTGGTTTTGAATTCAAATTTGAAGATCTTTAATTTAAAATCTAATTGGACTCCTTAATTGTAGCTTTAATTTAGGTAATATTTTTCAAATTCAAACAATATGCTGGGTTATTTAATATTATACATGACACCTAAATTCAAAATTGAAATATGTCATTTTTGTTGAATTGAATTAAAACTTTGTCATTTTAGTAGAAACAAAATTAATGATGACGTATATGTAGATAGGCTTTGAAATGATGTCATATATGTAATTAACTCAATTTAACAAACCAAAAGGTCATCCATGCAAAAAGGACTTACTCTTTCTCAAGTTTCATTCTATGCAAAACAAAAGTGTCGATGACATCCAAATAGATAAAAAATGTAATATTGCAAGATAAATGAAAATACGATCGAGATAAATACTTACACAAATCCTCCAAAAAAAAAATCAATGGAACGAGACAGAAAAAACAATTCCAACATTTTTAAATCAAATAACTTCTTCCAACACTTAAAATACATCTTAAACTGATGAGATTAGTGCTAAAAACCTATTGTAAAGATGAAGGAAGGATTAGTTGTGGATGATAGTTTTATTTACGAAGACGAGAAGCATTTAACAATGCTTAATTAAAACCCCTTTGCTTTTTGCTAATGATGATTTTACAGTTTATTATTGCAAAGATGAGTTGGTATGGAACCATTTATGAGGACGAGGTGGGTTCTGAGGCCCACAGAATTGAGGAAGAAGCTTATAATGTTGTGGTGCCGTTTTGAGCGAAGAGGATGGGCTTGACATTTTGCAGATGTATTCCAAGGAGATTAGTAAAAGAATGCTCTGTGAATGGGAGAGCGAGTGGGAGTGGTAACTCGGCGGATGACACAACCCGTGGAGCTCCGACGAGGGCTTGTGGCGTGGAGTTTTTCAAGCAACTGTCCATGAGGAAGGAGATTTGGTGAGGTGTTGGGAGAAGAGTTTGTGACATTAGAATTAGGGTTCAGAGATATAAGCTTAAATTGATTTCTAATTTATTCTTTTATGCATGTTATTATAGGAATAAGTTTTAGAAAAACAAATGGTATTTAAGAGATATATTTAAATTAAGTGTTATTTATAAAAAATTGAAAGTATTAGATGAGTTGTGTGACTTTTATTCGACTGCTTGGGCTCAAATTCTCGGCTTTGTTAGCGGAAAAATTAGAGATAATTTAACAAACCTACTACTTAATGTTTGCATATTGAGAAAATAACCAATAATTTTGTTAATTAAAACTATGACAATCCAAACATTCTATATTTAAAAAATAGCCAAAGCATAGCTAACTAAATTTGAAGATACAATCATGCGTGATTTCCCATTCATAAAATCTCTCTTAACTCAAAATTCTAAATCAAACAAATTTTCACTTTCAGAAACTCACTATCGAAATAAAAAAATATCCAATCAACACAATTATCAATTGCAGCAATCCAAACATTACTTTTTTCAAAAATAAAAGAAAATTGATGAATAATCGTGTTTGAATAAATTAGATATTGTGTTTCAACCCAGGTATGAAATCATTCTTATTTATTGTAGTTTTAAGTCATTTTTCTATCAAAATTTCATAATCCCACTATTTTTTGGAATTTTCACGACGAAGATGAAATCTTAAAGTTCTTATTCTCTAAAGTTCACATTATCAAGTTTACATAACACATTTACATGTTTTTGATAACTCGTTCTAAGGTTCACAGAGGTTCACATGTACAAGTTTACATAAATAAAATACTCAATTTGACCATTCGTTCTAAGGTCCATAATAGTTCACATGCACGGGCTTACAAAAAAAGTCAATCACTTCACACTCGCTCTAAGGTCTACAAAGATTCACATGCTCAAGTTCACAAAAAAATTCAATTTAAACACTCGTTCTGAAGTTCACAAAGATTCACATCCTCAAGTTCACAAAACATATAATCAAGTGAACGTATGTTTTAAGATTCTCAGAGGTTCACATGATCAAGTAAACGAAAAACTCAATTAGAGTACATGTTCTAAGATTCAAGTAGGTTCACAGAGATCAAGTTCACAAAGAATATACTCAATTACATCACAAAACGTTCTAAAATTCACAGAGGTCACGTGATCATGTTCTCAAAAAAAATATTCAATTTGAGCACATATTCTAAGGTTCACAGATGTTCACATGATCAAGATCACAAAAAGCATACTTGATCACATCTTAAAACATTATGAGGTTCACATGATGATATTGGCTAAAACTTCAATATCAAAACTTAAAAATGTTATTTTTATAATATGAATTTTAAAACGGTTATATTTATAATTAAGTAAACACACATACTATTTTTACAATTAGAAACTTCAAAACTGACGTTGTTCGAAAAATTAAATCCCTAAACTTAGTTTCATTTTAATTTCAGCCCCTCTACATTTTTCTTATAATTTTCAATATAACGATTGACAACAAACACATGTGCATGCTTTTTTACATGCAATTAAGTGCAAAAAAAATGCAGATTTTCATGTTGATTTATATTATTTTTCGACTACTTTTATCTCATTTTAACTAGTATGGATTTGACAAAATATTATCTCATTTTAATTTCAACCCCTCTACATTTTTCTTATAATTCTTAGACAGGTACCAGAACTATTATCAAAAGATAAACAGCTCCATAAAATAACAAAGAGAGAGAAAAAACTTAACTACATGAGACACCTGTTCAAAAGTAAGAGCGCCAAATTGCTAGGTCAGAGTATGAGTATGAGTATTCTCTACGAAGGAAAAACATAGGAGAGAGAGACAAAGATGTATAACCAAACGTGCCCTGGTTCAGTGGTGTTTGAGGCTGAACTTGGTAGGGCGGACTGCGGTTCGATCCCCCGCAACGCCGTTTGGGAGGGGAATAAAATCTAACCACCCGGGACCCTCCCCGAACCGGATTAGTCTCGGCCCAGTGGGTAAAGGATACCGGGGATCAGACTAAAAAAGAGACAAAGATGTATAATTTGTTGGACAAAAAGAGAAGAAATTGTTTCTGTAACGATGATATTAAATAAAAAAAGAAAAAAAAATCACTTTGCTGAACTTTTAAAAGAGGTGTTTCATGTGTAAAGTTTTTCTTATAAAATAACAAAGGTTCAATGTTTTATGAGTATTTAGAGTAATAAATGGTTTTAAAATTAAAATAAAAATTTAAAATTCTGAAAATTCAGGAAAAAAAAATCCTAAACTGTAATTGAATATGATATCTCTACTTTAATATATTTATATAGATAGATATATGTAAATGGATTCCCTTAATTTTGTATAGAATCGTCTTGTCTAAATGAAAATGCTCAACTGCTAGAATTTAGACTTGAATAATCCAATGAACAACTCAGCAATTTATTATTATATTATAAGTTTTTTTTTAATTTTCAAATGAAGCTTATCCAGTTTTTAGTAAAACATTGAAGAGAATCTGATTGGTAATTGGTAGTGGATTGAGAAAAAGACAAAGAGTAGTAACGAGGCAAAAGGAGGAGGAAGAAGAAGATATTTGAAGGTAGAAAGAGAAAGACAGACGTGGACACGAGCAAGGCGATGGCAACAACGTTTCTACCTTATTCTATCACGCAACTGTCACACGCTTCCTTCTCTATTTATTCATTTACCTCTGATATCCCCCTGTCGTCTCTTCTCTCCGTAACTTTCATTCTCATTTCTCATCATCGATTGTTTACTCTTTTTTACTTCTCACCTCTTTTCACGATCAACGCTCTTCTTTTTTACAGTGACCGTTACTATTTCCGCCGACATGGCTCTACGCTTTCCTGCCGCCTCACAGAGCGTGGGCTCGTGGAGTAGCGTTGATAATTTGTCGAAACGGCTGATCGGAGGATTTAGTTGCGCGGGTCTCAATCGTGGTTGTTACAGCGGCAATTTACGGACACTGAAATGTTCTTTGTCTTCGTCATCATCTCGTAGTAGTAGGAAGAGTAGAAGCGTGTGTGATCAAAGTAATTCGATAGTTGAAGAAGAAGAGGAATGGCGGCACGTGATTAGGTTTAAGATGTCTGATTTTAAGGTTCTTGATCGTGTTAGTATTGGCATTAGTGGAAGGGTATGCTTTCTAATATACTTCATTAATTTAGACACGTGATTTGTGTGTGTTTCGTGATATTAATGGATTTTTTGACAACTTTTGTAGGCTGATGAGGTCGTGTTTGAGGCAATGGTTAAAGATTTAAATAGGTTAGTGTGAATAATGATACTTTGTTCATCAGAAATGAGTTCTTTTCTATTGTATGCATGAATGTATGTATGTTTGATTGAATTGTAGTCCTTTATACAACACGAAAGTTGTGCTTCGGAGGCTTACTAGCGTGCAAGCACAGCGTAGAGGAAAGCGGGCAATTCAGGTTTGTATTGTGAGTTTGGTTGTGAATTTATTACTTGGTGCGACAATTTAGGTGATTTGGAATTCATACCTTGTTTAATAGGTATTGAAGAAGTTGGTTCGCCGAAGATTGATGTACCATTCATATTCAATGCATGTTCATGGCTATGTTTTGACACCGACAAGTGATGGTAGTGGAATATTTACTCTGGTTCATGGGGTAGGTTGTTGGCATATGTTTGATTTTGTGGCCATATATGTTTGCATAAGATGTGTGAGTGCGACTTTTTGTGTCATGCCAATTCCTCTTTTAGTATCATGGGAGTTTTTCACTGAGACACTGGCTTCAACAATCGGATTGGCTTCCCACCTTGGAAGCAACACTTGCATTGGATGAGGAATCTGGGAGGAGAGTTGGGGATGACACAGTTGGAGGACCAGCTGTCTCGAGGCAATTGCGAATTATACGTGTATTGATGAGAGATCTGTTGATTGGAGTATGTTTGCTTCATTTGGTGTTTATGGAAACATAATTAATGCTATTAAGCTTGAATATGAATATGTGCCTCTTTTTTTACTTCAGGTGAATTACCTTCATAGTCATGGACTTGCTCATACTGAACTGAGACTGGAGAATGTGCATATAAGTCCAGTGGATAGACACATTAAAGTAAGCATTATTAGGTTAACACTTATGATTTTATCCACCTTTTACTGTCTTCAAAATCAAGTTATGCAAGCACATATTTGTCCTTAGTATACTCGAACTGATGAAAATTCTGTGTTTTGAAGCTCAGAAATATTAATGTCTTCATATTTTTTGTGCCATTTGTAGTGTACTTTCCGACACCTAATTATTGGATTTTTCAGGTTGGTATACTTGGAAATGCTTCTGATTTTCACGATGGCAGTTCTGGTACCCTAGAGAGTGGCATGGACCGGAGACAGATGATGATTGCATTTGACATGCGGTATGATTCTGAATTTATCTGTAAAAAGACTGTTTGTCAACTCCAAAAATTTATTCGGAACTCATTCTTCATCTTAAAATTTCTGAAGATGCGTTGGATTTATGATGGCTAAGATGGTATTGAGGGAACTGATGGATCCAGTTATCTTTGCAAAGTTCAAGTCATTCCTCACTAAGGTCTTAAAATTCGATCGGTTTTTTTTTTGTAATACTCTTTATCTTTTATTTATAGTTTTAACTTCTCTACATGTACAGATTGTAATAGCTAGCTAAGTTTATGGGTTTTACAACTGTTTTGGATTGTTATTGGCATGTTTTGACTCATCATCTAATTTCCAATTTTCATGTGCTGCAGGGGAATGATCCTTCTTGCCTGCGTGAATTTCTTCTTCATATTGTCAGTAGGAATTCTCCATCAGGCGATGCTGGACTTCAAGTAAGAAAATTTTCCATCTTAGAGAATATTCGATGCGTGTTTACTTTTTCTGTCTGTGAGGATGGGATGTCTCAATTAACTCTTGTTTGTAGATACTTGATCGCAATTGGGGTGCAGGCTGGAATCTTCTCTCTTTATTACTTGCAACAAAAGCTTCTCAAAGAATTAGGTAATTTGCAATTAACCTCATGGATTAAATGTGAACAAAATGTTTGAGGGAAACCTGTTTTAAAACAGTGATTGGAGTTTTTAACTTCCTGAGTTTACTTATGTTATTGTGATGGTTTTCTATGCAGTTGCTTGGATGCTCTTAGGCACCCTTTCTTGTGTGGACCTCGATGGCGAGTTACACCTTCCATGGATATCATTAGATGGGGTCTTGGATCAACTGCTGTGCGAATTACAGAGGAATATATTTACAGTCCACAACAGGTGTTTATACTTTATTGCTTATTTAACTTCCAGATTATTTTCTGAATTTGCCTTGCCTGCAGCTTAAACAATCTTTGAAATTTGAGGTAACACACATTTAAAAAAATGATTTGGCTCTCCTTTCAAAATTTGTATATTTGACGTGACTTCAAATAAGTGTGACTATTGGGTCTATGCTTATTGACGGTTCGATGGAACTTCTTTTCGAGAGATAAGCAAGTACTTTGCTGAGAATGTGCTCTGCCGTATTATGAATCCGGTTTGTGATTAAATTTAATCAATTGATTTTTGGTGTGTTTTCCACCACAGCGTAATAGGATTGCCCATTTCGTTGAATTAATGGAAATGCTGAACCCTCATAGAAGACCAAGGGTACGTGTTTATGTTCTTTTGCCCTTGTTTATTGCAGAAAAATATCTTTAATTTATTCTCTCAAGTTGATATTGATTTAAAAAATTCAGTTGATTCTGAAGGAACAATTTCTTCGCATATTCTATCGTTCTGCTTTTGTTAACCCATTTATGCTTTAAATTTGCAGACCTGGTTGGACTTGCTACCAGGTAAATGGCGTCTATTATATTGCACAGGAAGACACATTGGATTAACTCTTCGTCAACCTGCCATGCGCGTCCTTATTGGTGATGTTTGTCTAACAGTGTCAAAATCATCCAAGTTAAATCCCAGTCTTTCCTTCGTATCTGATATTGAATTCACACTCATGATCGGTAAAGACTGGCCTCATGACAAAACTGGAGTCACTGGAAAATTACAAGTTAACTCGTCATTCAGACTAACATCCGGAAGACGTCTGTATCTCAAAGAAGAGAAAACAGAAGGAGAGAAACCCAGCATAAAATTTTCTTTTGGCCAAACAAACAATTGGAATTCATTGGCTGAGAAAATGTCAGGTAGAAAATGGAGGCAAGCGATGCCTTTTAAGGAGCTTCCATCAAGTCTTCCAGTGGCCAAGCTCATTTCAAGTGACATTGAGGTGACAATGAATATTGACGAGTCACTGGGAGAGAATGTCAATCCATCCAACATAGTTCAAGAAATTCGCACTCAGATACCTCCTGAGATGTTTGATTTGTCGAAGCTTGTTTGCGGGACCTATTTGGATCCAAGGTTGCTCATTCTTCGTGGGGTAAATGGATCTGCTCTGTTGTTTACCAGATCTAGCATCATCGATGAGAAATTGTAGTTGCTGACTATTGTTCAAAGTGTAATTCTAATCGTTGTACAGTTGGTAGACAGGCTTTATACAGAGTTTGTTACTTGTACAATCACATCACCGTCGAGCGTTTTAGAAATTTGCAATTTGTTTTCGGAAAGACCACGGCATTTGCCCGGAAGTCGTTTGTTGATGCTCATCTCAACAGAGAAGAAACAGCTACAATCCAATATTGGCGACATAAATGTTCAGGAACATAAAACTAAGCTTCATTACTAAAAAAATGATCGACAAGCTACACGGTGGCTCAAAAATGTGCAGTGACAACAAGCCAGCAACAAGGAGAAACAGCTACAGACTACAGTCCAAGAAGGAGAGATTGGTATAAAAATTGCAGAGTTACAGGTTTACAGTGTAGATTCAGATCAATCCCTGGCGCTGCAGATCAGTGTATGTCTTTTTGTTGTATATATTGCCTTCTTTGTCTTCATATTCTTCTTCGAGGTCTGGCCGCCACTTGTTCACCCCTTGCCTTTCTTGTATCCTTTTCCACAATTCTTTCGCTTCCTGCACGAAACAGAAAAAAAAAATACATAGAAAATGGCATAGTGTGAATGAAGTACTCCATATTAGCAAACCATGCTTTCTATTCCACGGGCATTAAGAATAAAAAACAGGAAAGAAAAATCAATTCTGAAGAATGCTTTATATGCATCGCAGAGAAAACACACCTCTATTGACGTGATCTCGTTAAAGTTCTTTGTGTTTGGAATACCAAGGCAACGCATCCCATGCTGATGCCGGAATTCTTTGAAATGTCGCTCATAAGCCCTTCGTCCCCAGTAACTGTAGTTCCCACATATCTCGCATTTGAATTCCTGTAATTCAGGGAATTCAGACTTATTTTCGTCTTCAATTTTATCATTTAAACAATGTTGCACCATAAAAAAGTAAACTAGTTTTAAAGATTTCACCAACAGTAATTTGACAATGTACCTGCCCTAGACCATGAAGCTTGTACAGCCAATACGGTATGGGTTTTCCATCCCATCCCATTGGCAATTTGAGGGGATTATTCTGTTGCTCATCATCATCGCTCTCGGTGTCAGCTTGTGTCTCTTCCTGCCATGTTTCAAGTAACTAAGCATTACCATCAACACAAAAGGGAATACTAATCCATGCCAAATCAGAAATTTCATTTTCGCGCGCCACAAAGCACATGAACTTATGCAGGAGGCAGGCAAACATTTTTGTCGGATAAAGGAAAGATCTTCAGTTCCATCATGTGTGCACAATTTTTTGCAAGCAATACTTTGAGAACAAAATGTTAATGCTACCAAACTACGCTTCCACATCATGAAGACATGAAGGAAAATAATAGCACCACAACAACTTACCTCCTCACGTTCTGCTTCCATTTCATCATATGTCAGAGCTTGCTTCTTTACAACATTTTCTTTTGTTCTTACAATTGCCTGTGCAAGGAAAAAAAGAGATCGTCATTGAGAAAGGGTTTTATCATCAGTGATATTTCTTAAAAGCAAAAGAAAAAAAAGAAAAAAGTATGAACCCTGACATTGTTTTCAGTGCAGGAGAAAACAAGGAGGGAAAGAAGTTTGCAAAATAATCCTCACCTCATCTAGTAAGTCGCATAGTTTTTGAACTTTTGCCTCCAGTAGAGCAATTTCTTTCGAATTATCAGCTTCTTTTGAGGCCGAAGCACCCCCATTTTGCTCTGACCCACGTGAACCTTTTGCAAAGTGTTTCTTTTCCAATTTTCCAAGAGGTGTGTGCTGCAAGAAGTTAAAAACAACATAAGTTATAAACTGAAGTCCTGATAAAATATTTTTCAGGTTTCACTAAAGAAAGTAACGACTAAACGTTCATTCTAATCAACAATAAAATACGAAAAAGTCTTACAACAGTTTAGACCTACACTGACCTTTGTTAAAAAAAGTCTCTCTGCACGCTGTTCAAGAGTGCCACCACTCTTCAACCCTAATGCAGCCAATGCCTGTTTCATCGAAAAATGGCGCCATTAGTTATTCATCAAAATACCAAAACAATCTTATCAACTCTCAAGCATATTGATTTCTTCATAAAGGAAAATGCATAATTAACTAAAAAGGTAACAAACATCTATTTATTTTCATTTGTCAAAAAGTTATGAGAAGTAGTGAGAAAGTATTACATCATAAAAAGTCTAAAAATTGTAGTACCTCCTTTAGTTTTTCAGGGCCCACATCCTTAAGTTCCTCAACTGTGCTATAATAATCAAGATCAATCACAGTATGCTGAGCTGGAATATTCCTATTTTCTTGACCATCCTTTTCCCACCCCTCAAACTTGCCATCTGCCCACCGCTCTTCGAGTTCAGTTATTACCTGCCACAATATCCTCTGTCAGTAGCAAAGCATGTGTTGACATTCAAAAATGCATGATTGTAGTTAAAAAAATGGATTTAGATCTAAACATACTTCCAGATCAGTAATAGAAGATAAGCCCGTAAAACCTTAACACATTAAACAATCTTCAATCACTTGAACTTACACATATATAATTTATAAAATGAAGTTAATTGCATTGTACCAATCGAAAACAGAAAAGATATCACTAATCTACAAAATTCCAGAACTAAGAGACTTGAATATGCAAGATAGAGTGAACATTCAACATACCTTTGAGAAAATTCTATCAAGATCTTGCAAGGGCTCTGTTCGCTGAAAGAAGTAAATTAAATACTCAAGTAGATTCTCCATGTATTCTCTGTATTGCCTGCAAATATAAATGCAATTTTAAGCATATGAGAAGTGGTAACAACGAGAGTCAGAGGCTGAAATATCAACCCTGTAAATTATGACTGAGAAAGTACCTGGTTAACTTAAATTTTTGAGGAATCTTCTCAGGTTGAGAAAATATATCAAGGTATGCCGCATATTCAATGGGCTCACCAAATTTTGAATTGATATACTGGTTGTATAATTCATGCAAGTCAAGGTATTTTCCAAATGCTTCCTGAAAAAACAACACAAACCACCATCAACTAAACTGACAGTAGTCCACAATGAAAAACTTTCATTAAGATATTAACCACAATTTAAGAGAAAGAGAGAGCGACCTCTCCAGTAAACTCGATGACTGGTTCCTCTTTAAGAAGTTCCTCATATTGCTCATCAGCATCAACAACACGAGCCGCCGGATGCTTTCTATGATAATCACGAATCTAGACATAACCATCACTTTAAATTTAGTCGTTTGCACCAAACAATCATCAAATTACTCTATGAAACAAAGCTCAAACACAAATTCCCACACAATCCTACAACTCTAGCTTCAAGTTAAAACCTACTTCATACAAACCAAACAATACAACAATGAGTACCTCAATCGGCATTCAAAACAACACAAAAAAACATTATATGCTTATTACGCAGTTTCTAACAAACAAATGCACATAATTAAATCCCTCCCCTTCCTTCATCAAACAACATAACAAAACTCTCGTTCTCATTCTAAAACAACAACAAAACAAAAATATACACAATTTCTCTACCAAAAAAATAACAAACAATAAATACAAGCGCAATACCTCCTTAAGTCGATCATAAAACGCACTAAACACATTACTCCCCGAAGCCGTTTGACCTCCAAGAGCAGCAATCTCATCTTTCCTGGCATTATCCTTATCCTCAATAATCTCAACCTAATCAACAAATCCAAACAACACCTAAACATTAAAATTATCAACCACAAACTTAAAAAAACTTCAACAACACATCACAAACTATTAAGCATCTTCATAAACCTCCACACAATCCACAAATTAAGCTCAAACAAATTTAAAAATTTATCAAAATCAAACAAAAAAATAAATTCGTAAAAGAAGAGCATAAAACTGAGAATTACAAGTTTTTCGGTCGTGTCCATGATAGTTTCGATCATGTTACGGACTCTGTGGCTTTGCATTAACCGGTCCTTGTTTGAAGCTGGCTCATTTTGGAGATCTTTGACTGTGAGCAGTTCTAGCCTCTCTACTTCCTCGTGAGAGCCACGTGTCACCTCTAAAAGCGTCGACGACATCGTCGATAACTCGAGGTTTGATTCGGATAATGATTTTGTTGAATTTTTATTGAGGTTAGGGTTTTTCTTTTTAGTTCACTTGTGTTAAGGCTCCAGGGGAGCTTTGAATAATCTGGACGAACACAACGGCGTCGTTTTAAGTTTTAACGGAGCAAGGAGAGAGAACTGCATTTTTGGTACATCAACTTTTTCATATGTTGCTAAACAGTAACTGAAATTTAATTTTTCGCAATAAAGTCGCTCGAGTGCTTCAAAATTTTCAAAGACAGTCCAAAAGGCCTAATATAAAATTTCCTTTGGCTTAAATACAGCTGTTTTACAAGAAGAATAAATTCATTTACATACACAAAACGCAAAAAAAATTCACAATTTTAAGAGTTAAATTATTAAAAATATGAATTTTGTTCGTCATATTTAATGAAAATACGAAAGAGAGAAAATGTAAATCTCTTTTAAAAAGGCGGGACATTTTACGAGACATTTTGAAGGAGTAACGGAGCTCTTTAGCTTATCCAAGAAAGTAACTTTTTACCTTATCCATCTAACCATAGATGCAATTAACTTTTAATAACCGGGAATTAGGGTCTATCTCATACGACTTGTCACTAATCTTTATTAGTTCAATTTAGGCGACCTGTCGTTTTGTCAATAAGCCCATAGCCAACGACTTGCCTCCTGAGATGGCAGCAACGCCATAATCAACGTGTCATCAACTGATTGGACTTGTTGTAAGCAAAACAGAGAGAAGAAAATAATGACTTCCAACTTTACAGGTTGTAGTATTGTAAATCTAAAACTAAAGAAGACAAGTAGATGAAGAAGATTGAGAATTGAAATAATGAGGAATCTAAATGAGTGGATGAGTCGTGGGGATAATGGACAAGAGAGCTTGTTGGAGGATGATACTGAAGGAATTTTAAATCTTTCTCCTATGCAGGTTTTTTTTTCCTCTTTTTAATTATTCTTTTAAGATCTGTTTTGATTTTACTGATTTAGCTTTTTTTGTTATGAGCAGAGAGTGTACGCATTTGCAGCAATTTTAGTAGCTGGACTTCTCTGCATGTTTCTGGTATATTTTGCTCTCAAGTTTCACTCTTTTTGCTTCTGATATGCAATTTTAGTCTAAGGATATGCGCTTTCTTCTTTCTATGATAGTGGGTGCTTGATTTTTCATTTTTTTCTATTATTTTTTGGTTGATGGTAAACGGTTTCGTTCCTACATTTATTGGAAGGCATGTGTCGTTTCGTATTGAATCTTATTGCTCTTTAATCGTTTAGAAGTGATTACATTATAGAACTTTATGTTGTTGAGCTACGATTAGATCATTACCTGTATGATTTCTGCTGCTAGCTTGTAAACTTATAACAAATTGTCGTGAATCTGTGCGTTTAAGCAAAACAATCGTGCTGGATTTTTAGGAATGCTTCATAGCTTGGATCCCTGGTGGCTATTATTCTGATTCTGATTGTAGTTCTTCTTTATTGCAGTCTTTGATTGTATTTGCCAAACCCATCAAATTTGCGTTGTTGTTCACCTTTGGCAATGTCATGGCGGTAGGAAGGTAAATTTGATTGCGTCTCTGACTGAATTCTACAATTAGCTTGTCTGATTGGAAAACATGTGATATCTTTTATTGGAGTTTACATGTTTATCTCTGTCAACTGTTTTGCTAATTGGTTATTTTCGTATTTTTGAATTTCATTTATCAAGTGATATAATTTTGATTCTGCTTTTATGTGAAAACAACACCTGTTTATACGTTCTTAGCTTTTCTGTTTTCTTTCCTTTGTACAAGAGTCAATTTTTCCATCTTGTCTTTGCCTTTGGCATTTTGGCAAACTTGTAGCTTTACAATTTTCATTAATTTTGCAAAAAAAAGTTTAGATTCTTCCCAGAGAAAATCGTTTTCAATGCATATGAGTTTAATCTGAGAGGCTAGCATTGGCTCAAGTGGGATGGTATTACATTGCGAGTTATGAAGTGTTTGAAAATGGCTTGCATGTATTCAATGGTGATTATAATTTTTGATAATTTTCTAATGGTTAAGAGTACATCTACTAAACTTTAAGTTTAATTGATGCTTGTTATCTTAAACATCTCTTATATTCTAAACTGTAACCGTGTTTGACAGCACAGCCTTCCTTATTGGGGTTCGGAAACAACTAAGCATGATGTTTGATCCAGTCCGTATCTATGCAACTTGTATTTACATTGGATTTGTTGTTATATCCCTCATATGTGCTCTCTGGGTAAGTTATGTCTCAGTAACTCCAGGTTACCAAGATATTGTAGTACTTGATTCTTCAATTAAGAACAGAACAGCCTTAGAAAAGATGACAAATTGATCATATATCATGTATGCTTTCTATAACCTATATGTTTTTTATAACCTGTGACGATTCCTTTTGACATGCATCTGTCTTGTTAGATATGCCTTTTGTTGTGAGCTAGTCCTTCAACACGAGCAATATGATTATGTGACTGCAGTTCAAAAACTAATTTACCATGCTTTTTTTTTTCATTTTGCAGATCCATAGCAAGATTTTGACTATAATTGCAATCATTTGTGAGATTTGTGCTCTTTTTTGGTAAGTTCCGTGCACACTAATGTGACGCGTCTCATAAAATACCATTTTCAACTCTAATATATTCAATAATACCGTCCATCTCTGCTGGAAAAGAATTGTGTAGTAGAACTTTTATCGCTACATCTAATTACATATAATGGATTGGCTTGTATCCTTACATCTATGATAAATTCTCTGCTTTTGAAAATGCCACATTTTAATTGGGTTCCTAAATTTTTTAGCCTGACCTCTTATACTGTATGATCTGGTTGTTACAGGTACAGTTTGAGCTACATTCCTTTTGCTCGGAGGATAGTTTCAAATTTGACAGTCAAACTTTTTGACACTGAGATTTAGATGTTTCGAAATCAAGAAAACAAACGGTTGAATAACTCACTGAAGCATTGATTTCTGGCTTTGACTCTCTGGTTTTTTTTCTTCAAGTTGGCATGGAGTGATTTCCATTTTCTTTCACGTGAGTTTGGTGGTGGGCACCAAGATTTTCAGAAAACTATACAGTTGTCGGTCTCTTATCCCATCTTCATTCATCTGTTATTTCTTGTGGTTACCTTGTCTCAACCTTTGTTTGGGTCCTGGTGAAAGAGATTGTTATTTCTAAAACGCCAAGGGGCTGTGATAGAAACATCAAACATGGCACATGTTGGCATGTTGTTGAAAGAGATTGTTGTGATGAATCGAAAGAGCAAGTAGGATTGGTTTGTTTTCTACCACTGTCTTCACGTTTTCTTCTGAAATGAAGCCAAACCTCGTGTAGAGAAGTAGCGTCTTAGCCCTCTACTATCTGGTATACAGACTTATTATAGTTGCCTACCAAGTACTGACGATATTCATGACTCATGTCCAGCGTTGCAGAATAAAGGTTAACCAATTAATTCATAGTCTAAAAGTAATGAAGTTGTATGCAGTTTTAAAAAGTTGAAGATTCTTTTCTGAATATTTGTAATTTGTACACTTCCAAGTGTTCTGCAAGAACAACATAATCCTGGCCTTGGTTACTGTTGTGAGATTCTCAGCTACTGATGTGTTGAGGACCAAACTACTATGAGTCCTCTCAATAAGGGATTGATTTAATGCCGTTAGATTTGGTAAAAATAAATCTGAATTTTTTATTTATTCAGTAAAAAAGATTTTGATTTTACATAATTTGTACAGTTTCAGTAAATCGAAGAAGATGACTCATTGAATCATTTCCCTTTAAGTCGTATTAAAATTTACCCCAAACTCCGCTGCAATGAAATACTATAATAATAAAAGTTTGTTTAACAAATGAGAGTAAAAGTATCAATATATTTATTATAAATAAATTAAAAAACAAAAATATTTATCTGGAAAGTGTATTCATGAAGTATTAGCTTTAAAACAATGCAGCACGTGCCAAACATGTAAATAAACGACAAACAACAACAATCACTTTAAAAAATAATTGCAGTCTAACGACTCACTTGGTTAGGGTTGGTTAGGGTAAGTGCAGAGGAGAAGTCAAACTTTCTAGGAAGTGAAAACATATTCTTTGCTTAATTACGTATTTAAAAACATATTTCTAGAAAGTTAAATATTGTATTTCTCTTATTTAAGGGAAGTCACTTACCTAGCAATACCAAATGATTAAGTTAAATTATTTTTACAAAATTATCCTTGAATTTTTCATAAAATATCTGATTGGTTGTTGACGTGAATAATTATATAAATATCAATTTATTTTTTTAAAAAATTAATAAATATTGTGTACTTCCCAGAAAGTGCAATTTAAATATACTTTTTAGAAAGTTAATTTCCAAAAAATACAACTTCTAGGAAAATAAACTTTCTAGGAGATTTCACATTGTGAAATAAGTGAAAATGCAAAGATGACATGATGGGTAAGAAAAAAAAAAAGGAAACAGATCAGCTTTATAGCCAACAGGCGACACAAGCACTGTAATTTTCCGTTACAATAAGAATTTTGTTGTTATGGTGATATTAAATTTTTATTTTTTTATTATTATATAATTTTTATTTATTAATATTATATGATAAATTAATATTAAATAAAAAAAATTCTATTGTCACCTAAAAATTAATTGAAAAAGATGTATCTTCATTGACTTTTTGGACAAGCAAAAGGTTGAACAGTGATGATGTTAAATTTACATCCTGGGCTGAAACAAAGAGCTTATGTGGAGGTATAAAAATTGAACAGGAATCACTGGTTGGTTTGGTTTTATGATCCTTAAAACCATAAATCTGTTGTTTGGTTTGTTTTTAAAGGAAAAATCAAACATAAACCGTCGAATAGGAAACACAACTGTTGGTTTAGAACTAAAATTGAAATCAAACTGCCCCTAACCGGTGAGATTCAGTTTCGGTTTCATTGTTCATGAAACCTGGAATCGCCAGTTTCAACAGCCACCAACGATTTTGAACCGATTTACCCCTGCAAGCTTGTGAAAATCCACATACAACTACCTTACTGGCAGCTACCTACCACACAGCAACAATGTGTGCCAACAAAAAGAGTGCAGTACATTCATCAATAATAGCATCAATAATCTCTTTGAATGAAAATGGTGAGTCCTTGTCTGTGTCACTCATGGACCATCCATTTAACTGCAACCATCACCTGCAATGTGTCAGATCACACCTAAATATTACTATTCATTGTCCTTTCTTTTGTTTTGACTCTTTGCCCATCTTGTTTTGACAAAATATAAGTTCCAGTTTCCTGTCTTTGCCCATCTTTTTTTAATTTATGTTTTTCTTTTTATTATTACAGAAGAAGTATTGGCTACACATTTGTGTTCATAAGCTTTTTTTTTTCTTTCTGAAAATAACATTGCTTTTTGTCTGTTAAAGTTGGTGAAAATATTACTGCAACTTTTTTTATGAATTTTGGGTAATTTCCAATGAATAGGTCACGTTGGAAATGGAATTTATAAGCTGCATCTACCAAAACAACCTACCACACCACACCCAACGTTGTGTTCACTCAAGATCAACCTAACATCAACCAAGTGCTGATGATCGAAAGTTGTTGTGCCTCGATTGGAGAGTGTGTTGTGCACAGTCCCGTCTTGTTGGGACTGGTACCGCTCTCTTTATCGCATATTCTTTTATCTATCGTTGTCTTATTTATCGTGTCTCATATTTTAACTCCTCTATTTTTACGCCCAATACCAGAAAATGCACGTGCAACATATAGTCAAAGCATGGACAAGTGAAACTGACCCTTTCAATCCACGAAAGAGTAAGAAAATAATAACTAAGACTCCCCACCTAATGAAACGATCATTTACAAATCTCTCTTTTGCGTGCAATTTTGACCAAATGATTTCGAATCTAAGCTTAATTAATTACAACAATCCATTATAAAAAAGGATAAATGTTTTTGGCCAGAAAAATATGGCCAGAATTTGGCCAAAAAATTTACAATTACACATTTAACCTTGTGGCCTTTAATTTAACAAAGA
>CANYCX010654247.1:0-14201 GCA_948193385.1 Breynia disticha f. nivosa
CAATAATTCACAAGAAACATCATGCTAAAAACACAGAATTTTGCCTTCATAAAAATTCAATACACACTGTAAATATATTACTGCAAACAAGACACTGTGCATGCATTCAAAGGTTACTGTACAAGTTGCACTATTTGCATGTCACTATTCACGTGACACTATTCATGCATGCAAAATGTTGACTATTCACGTGCCAGAATATATTTCAACTAAGCATCTTAAATACAATATATATTTGCACATAAATTCACAAAATAATTATTCCAATTATGATTCAATATTTACGTACAAATAATATCATATTTTACGATCCAATGAATAGTAAAAATAATATTCATACAAAAATAATTCTTGTACATATTTATTAATTTAGCACGTAATCAAACCATATTTTGCAAATCATCACATTATATAAAACAAATAAAATTCTTAACATTTTTATCAATTTAGCACATTTTCAAGACATAAATAATTCTTGAATAATTCTTAACATATTTATCAATTGATCACATTATCAATTTAGCACATTATCAAAACATATAAATGAATGCATCATTTTATTCAACAGGATGTATGCCCCTCATGCTAGTCATTTCTACTTGACATCGGTTGAAGAAGGGGAAAGCTTTGATGTCGATGCTCCTAGAGTAAGTTCGGCTAGAAGTCACGTTGGATATCAAGAAATGGCTACCCTTAGAAGGGAACTTGGAGAGGTTCGCCAAGAAATGGGAACAATGCAGACAGAGCTAATGCAAGAGATTAGTGCAATGGGAAAGTTGATTAAGAAAGTATCTTCAGTGGTTGCAAGATTTGGGAGAAGCTAACTTGCCGCACCGACGATGTTACTCGAACTTATAAACTCCCAAATCCTTCTCCTGATTTTCCTCTCCTATTACATATATAGGAGGTTCACAATAAGTTCTACATAATCTATTATCATTTTATATCAAATTTCCATCATTTCCAAACAATATGAAGAAAATAGTTTTTCATATTTTTCACCCAAATTTATTCTTACGGCTGCTAAACCAAATCAAGCTTTTTCGCACTCAAATTTTTACCATAGATACATAGGTATGTATATTTAAAATACAATAAGAATTAGGCCATTTGGACATCTACACAAAGATTAAAGGCTATTTTTCTTAACTAGGTCACATATGAGCCCTAATTCTAACACAAAAATGTTCTTCCTTTTTTCACCCTGTTTATGACACAACTGGATTTCAAGAAAAACTACAAAGTTGTAAAGGACATCTTAAGCTTTTTTGCACCCAAATTTGGAGTTGTAAAACTCTAGATATGAATAAGCAATTTACGAGTTTTTTTGAATTTTACGATTCATGCAATAAAACAAAGTTTTGATGAAGGAACTTGCATAGAACAATTTCTCAGCTATAAATCAAACTTCAAACAACCTTGGAATGATCATAAGTGAAGGAAATTAGATGGTTTTAAGCTTTCTCTCTTTGTTTCTTTTTGTTCTTCCTTTTTGTTTTTTTTCTTCATTTTCTCTCTCCTTCCTTCTTATCATTTGCTTCCTAATGATGCAAATTTGCTGAATTCCTAGCCTTTTATATTTTAATAGGAACAAGTGACACAAAAGCTTACATCCATGCTTATGTCGTACTCATTGTGATGGAAACATTGGTTATTAAATCATTTGAACAGAGCATATGCCATATTTAATTACTTAAATAGTAGTTTTCTCCAAACTATTTCTTAAAATGCCATGAATTTCTTCCTAATCATTTTCTCAAAGACTTATCCTTTTATAGTACCAACTTCTATAAAACATAGCATTCACTAAATTATATCAATATGTGTAATGCCTGAGATTTTGATTTAATTAAAAATTTTAAAAAAATATCTAGAAAAATGAGAGTAAATTTTTCGTGAATTATTGTCGGAAATAAATTGAGTAGCAAAGTATAAAATTTTGAGGAATTATAAATAAAGGTCAGGGCATGAGTGGGTCGGGGCATAAGTATCATTTACGGATCCAATAGAAGTCAAGCCTAAAAGAGAACCTTATAAACCTTTCCTTCTTCCTTCTTCCCACCACAAATACATAACATCTCTTGTTTCCTCCCCTCTCCCAACGTAAAACCTATTTCCTCTAGCCACTATATGAAAAATTAAAGCTAGGGAAGTTTTAAGTATCAATTCTAGCTCACAAATCATGGTAAGTTTCATTCTTGTTCTTCATTTCTGTTTTCCTTGAAACCTTATGTTTTCTGACCATATAACTCTCTCGATTTATCTCCAATTTGAGTAAATAATAGCTCGTTGGAAAGCTTAGCACGTCTACTACCTAGTAGTAAATATCTTTTATGTTAAATCGTGGTTTAGGCACTCAAAATTAGTTAAAGAAATGGAACCCTGCAAAGTGATGAATCTAACCTTTTCGTGACCGAACGTTATGGCCTATGAACATATGGTTTAAGCACTTCATAGTTCCAATTTAGGGAGTCACGAACGTGATTGAATCAATCATGATCGTTAATACCCATCTACTTAACATATGGTTGATTGATTTGAGTCTAAATGTGTCAAAGAGTGTTCATTTATGTTCATAGGCCATAATTTGATTAAGTGCTTAAGAGGAAATTGATATGTTAAGCGATTATTTTGTATGAAATGTTTTGATTGTACGTATGATGATTTTGGTGGATTTTGGTGCATAAGTGATAGAAACATGAAAGTGATTAAGTCATCACAGTATTGTATGGATAATGAATATTTGTATGAATGCCAATTGCTAGGAAAGTTATCCATTTCGATAAGTGTTGCTTATTGAGTTTAACGACTAATTACGTTTTACGTCTGCGATATTGGCAGGGACTTGAGGGGAATTTTGGATGAGAAGGGTAGACCATTTTGCTTCTTTTTTGACTCAGACTTGAGGATAGTATAATTAAGGTGGGTTGTGCACTAGGATTTGGTTTGATTACATTTTATACAAAGGCTTTGTACTGAACGTTTGATACTGCATACATTTATTTTGCTATGTTATCATTGAAATGGGATCATTTAGGTTCCTTTTCTTTAATAACCATATGCATTTTGTACACCTTGAACATTTTGGGATATCCCCTTCTCAAATCTTGTATAGTTTTATTAAAATTAATGAGATGTCAATTTTACAAATTTTATTTCCAAAGTGTCCAAATATGAGTATCACTGCGAGATGTTCAGTATATTAACATAGGGTGGTAGTCGAATTTTGGGGTCACATTTGGTTGTATTAGAGCCTAGGTTGTCAAAAACCTCAGTTCCTAAAGTTTTGGGTCTTGGGTCATGCATTATTCCAATTTTTTAAAAATGTTTTTAATTGCATGCATGCTAGATTTTGGAATCGTGCATTGTCTTCCAAGATTTCTAAATGGTAGAACCTTTTCTGTTTTCATGATTTAGAATGGAGGAGGGAAAGGTGATAGTGCACATGAGGCCACCGGTTCTTTAGAGTCGGTATAAGGGAATGCTAATATCCCCAATGCAAGTGAACAAACACCTTCAAACCCTCAATTACAGGCTCAGCACCCGACTGTACAACAGTTGTTAGATCTTATAGGCATAGCCGTGAGAGATCAACTCCCTTGAGCTCAGAGGTTGGAGATTGATCGCAACTATGAGCAAATCAAGATGCTCAGACAAAAGCCTTTCGCTAGCACTACTAATCCCTTTGTTGCTGAAGACTGGATAAGAGACATAGAGAGTGTTCTAGGGAGGATGAATTGCACCACTGTGCAAAAAGTTCAATTTGCTACCTCCTTGCTGGAAGGGGAAGCCATAAACTAGTGGGATATGGTTCTTGGAAGCTTAAATGAACCTCTCACCATGACCTGAGAGGAATTCTAGAAGGTGTTTGCCGAAAAAGTACACCCCATCGGTGTATGGAGAGAGAAGAAGGCGGAGTTTCTCAAGCTGGAGTAGGGAGATCTCTCATTGGCAAATTAGGAAGTTAAGTTCATCCGTCTCTCTAGATACGCACCAGAGGAAGTTGCGACTGATGAGGCCAAGAGAGATCGTTTTCAGATGGGATTGAAGAAGGAGATCAGCCTCTTGTTAGTTGTACAACCCCCTACCTACTCAGCTCTACTTACAGTAGAATTACGAGCAGAGAAGGCTCTTAAGGCAGAGAAGGCTCTAGAGGCTAAGAAGGCTAAATATGAGGGAAGCTCTATTGGGCCAAAGAGTTTCAGTTCTTAAGGGTTCGGAGTGACCAAATCCAAGAAGTTTGGCGGCAGAGGAGCGGGCTCTACATGGAGACCTTTTTCTAGGCACAGTGATCGAATTGTCTCTGATGGAAGGAAAAGAGCAGACATGGTCTGTTTTTATTACCATAAGAACGAGCATATGATGAAAGATTGTTACAATAAGCAGAATGATGAGGCAAAGGCTCAACGCTCCCAGGGTAGTGTTGGGGATAACCAGAGGAGTGCCATTGGGAGCAGAGGTCGAAGAGCACATTCAGAGAGAGCTGGATCACACTCCAAAGGTTCCCAGCCTAACCAGCCACCAGCACCAGTAGCACCTCAGGCCAGAGTCTATGCGATAGCTAGAAGAGATGCGGTGGATGACGCGAATGTCATTTCTAGTACTGTTTACATCTCAAGCTTACCCATATACATGATCATAGATTCTGGTGCATCATGTTCATTCATTAATTATGATCATGCATTAAAATTTAATATGGGGATAGAAGTTTTAGATTACGTTATGGAGGTGTCAATGCCGTCTGGGGAAGTGGTGAGAGTTAAAAGGGCGATGAAATCTTGCTCGATAGTGATAAGCGACCGTGAATTTCATGCGGACTTAGTGGTAATCCATCTAAAGGGTTTTGGATTGATTTTGGGCATAGATTGGCTCTTGAAATATAGAGCAATGGTGGATTTCTTTTCAAAGGAGTATCAATCTAATTAAATGGCCAGAAAGAGATTTTGTTTGTGGGCGATTGAAGGGTGGTACCTTCTTATTTGATTTCTACGGTACAAGCTGCGAGTTTGATGAGAGAAGGTTGTGAGGCACATCTGGCTAGTGTGATAGACACTATGCAGTCCATTTTGTGAGTGTCAAAAGTTCTGGTATTATGTGAATACCCAGACTTTTTTAGAGGATCTTCCCAGATTACCTCCTAGGAAAGAGGTAGATTTTAAAATCGAGACCATACCAGGAACGACTCCTATATCGATAACACCTGATCGAATAGGCCCATCTAAATTGAAAGAACTGAAGAAGCAGTTGGAGGAATTACTGGATAAAGGGTTCATCAGACCAAGTATTTCTCCGTGGGGAGCGCCTTTATTATTTGTTAAAAATAAGGATGGGAGTATGAGGCTATGTATCGACTACCGTCAGTTGAACCGAGTGACGATAAAGAATAAATATTTGTTACCCCAGATTGATGATCTTCTAGATCAGTTGAAGGGCACAATAGTTTTCTCAAAAATAGACCTAAGGTCCGGGTACTGGCAATTGAGAGTGGAGGAGAAGTCAATGCCTAAGACCCCATTTAGAACTAGATATGGCCAGTTTGAGTTCACAGTGATGCCATTTGGTTTGACAAATGCTGCAGCTGCATTTATGTCTCTAATGAATAAAATTTTCCAACCTTATCTGGACACCTTTGTGGTCGTCGTTATTGATGACATTTTGATCTATTCTAAGAGTCGAAGTGACCACGAGGAGCATCCAGACAGCAGTAATTATGCGACGCACAACTTAGAGCTTGTAGTGATAATTCATGCTCTATAGACTTGGAGGCATTATCTTTACAGAGAAACCTTCAAGATTTTCACCAACCATAAGAGTTTGAAGTATATCACTACCTAGAAGGAATTGAATCATAGACAGAGTAGGTGGAACGAACATAAAGGACTATGATTGTTCGATTGAATACCACCCAGGAAAGGCTAATGTGGTAGTCGATGCACATAGTAGGAAATCACTAGTGAAGGATGATGTTATTACATACAATGTGGAGTCATTGTTTGCGATGGGGGAACTACAACTGGAACTTCTACTGATTGAAGAAGGGATGTTAGCTAATATTTTGGTGAGACCTTTGATTCGCGACAGAATCAAACAACGGCAAATGGAGGATGATAAGTTGGTGATTTCTAGAAAGAAAGAGGAAAGAGGAAGAGAAACCCCCTAGATGATTGACGAACAAGGAGGTCTACAATATTGGAAGAGGTTATGTGTACCAAATTTTCCAGAGGTCAAGGAGGAAATTTTGCAAGAAGCACATTCCTCGAGATATTTTATACATCCAGGCAGCAATAAGATGTACTGAGACTTGAAACCATTGAATTGGTGGCCGGGCATGAAGAAAGAGATAGACGAATTCCTAGCTAAGTGTTTGAGTTGTTAGTAGATTAAGGCTGAACATCAAGCTCCAGCTAGAAAGCTTCATTCCTTGGCTATTCTAGAGTGGAAATGAGAGCGTATAACCATGGACTTTGTGGGTGGATTGCCCAAAACATTCTAAAATCAAGACACAGTGTGGGTTACAGTTGATAGATTGGAAAAATCAACACATTTTTTGGCAATCAAACAGGATGATTCTCTGGATAAACTAGCAGAAAAGTATGTGCCAAAAGTGGTGAGACTTTATGGAGTGCCAATTTCGATTGTTTCTGACCGAGATCCTCAGTTTACTTCACATTTTTGGGGTAGTTTGCAAAAAGCTATGGGTACTAGACTGAATTTTAGTACTGCCTTCCACCCTTAGAGTGACAGACAGTCAGAGAGAACGATACAAACTCTAAAAGACATGATGAGAGCCTGTATTCTGGAGTGCAGAGGCAACTGAGATGAACACTTACCCTTGATAAAGTTTGCGTACAACAACAGTTATCATTCCAGCATTGGAATGACATCGTACAAAACTCTATATGGCAGGAAGTGTCGAAGTCCAGTGTTATGGGATGTTGAAGGACTATGACAGGTAGAAGGCTCGGAATTGGTGCATCAAACGATGTAGAAGGTTCAAGTAATTAAGAAGTGTATTAAGGCTGCCCAAGATCATTAGAAGAGCTATATTAATAAGCATCGATGAGAAATCACCTATGAGGTAGGTGAGAAAGTTTTCTTGAAAGTATCGCATTGGAGAGGAGTTTTGAGATTCGGTAACGGCAGAAAGTTAAGCCCCAGGTTTATTTGACCTTATGAAATTGTTAAAGGGTCAGACCTTTAACCTATCAGCTCTGATTAACGGATGAACTTTCTCAGTTACACGATGTTTTCCACATGAGCATGTTAAGGTGGTACCGATCGGATCCAAGCCATATGATTAAGAAAATGAAGTGGAGATTACGGAGGATATAACATATAAGAGGAACCTATGGAAATCCTAGATAGGATGGTTCGTAAGCTAAGGAACAAGGAAATCCCTATGGTGAAAATTAAGTGGAGTTTCCATTATCTAAAAGAGGCCACTTGGGAAGTTGAAGGGGAGATGCACAAGCAATATCCTCATTTATTTCCAGAATCAGGTACGATTTCAATTTCGGGGACAAAATTTCTTAAGGGGGTAGAGTTGTAACGCCCGAGATTTTGATTTAATTAAAAATTTAAAAATAAAATATCTAGAAAAATGAGGGTAAATTTTTTGCGAATTATTGTAGGAAATAATTTGAGTAGGAAAGTATAAAATTTCAAGGAATTATAAGTAACGGTCGGGGCGTGAGTGGGCTGAGGTAAAAATATTATTTACGGGTCTAATAGAAGTCAAGCCCAAAAGAGAACCTTATAAACCTTTCATTCTTCCTTCTTCCCACCACACATACATAACACCTCTACTTTCCTCCCCACTCCCAACCTAAAACTTATTTCCTCTAGCCATCTCTATGAAAAACCAAAGCTAGGGAAGTTTCAAGGATCAATTCTAGCTCACAAATCACGGTAAGTTTCATTCTTGTTCTTCACTTCCATTTTCCTTTAAACCCTAGGTTCTCCGACCACATAACTCTCTTTATTTATCTCTGATTTAAGCAAATAATAGCTCGTTGGAAAACTTAACATGTCTACTACCTATTAGTAACTATCTTTTGTGTTAAATCATCATTTAGGCACTCACAATCGCTGAAAGAAATGGAACCCTACAAAGTGACGAATTTAACCTTTTCGTGACCCGAGATTCTTCTTTGTTTCATTACTTAGGTGAGCTTCTTTGAAGTTCATTGATAGTGTTTAAGAGTCAATTTAATTGAGTGTTATATGGTGTGGAGATTGAAGCTAAGTTAGAGAGATGGTTAGGGTTTCAAAAGGGGAAAGTTAGGAGCTAGGATATTTTAAATATGTTAGAGACTAGAGACCAATTAACCCTACCTAAATAAATGTATTAAAAGCATTAATGGTGGATTGTGTGAAGGAGTGTAACAATGATAGTGGTAAATGGAACATTAATGAGGGGAGTAATTAGGAAAGGGGAAAGAGAGAGAAGGATGGTAAATAAAACAAATATAGGGAAAGCATTTATAGACATTTCTGCATCTATTGATTCATAATTTTATGAATATACGTTGATATGCATCTGTCATGTTTATAATAGGAAATCCAAATCACGGCGAAGGAAATTCCCAACCAAGTCGTTAAGTGTTCTTGTAATGTACGTAAGACAAGCGCTACATTCCTTGTATGTTTGTTTACTTGATTATAAATGTTCGGTTTGGATGCTATTAAATGCATTAATTATGGAAGACACTGGTATGATTGGTTCCTTGGATAGGTGGATATGTGATTTAATTGTAATTGATCACGTTTGATATACTGTAGGCAATCGATGAGTGCGTTGTGATACTATTGTTAGTCAATTGGTACTTATGTTATTGGCTATGCTTTATGGATTGATGTTGTGTTGAGATTTTTGTGGTTGAATTCAACACTTAATGTTGTATCATGGCATGAATTGTTGATGAATGCATGATTGGGTTGTATGGTTTGTGCATATGACATTCATGCATATGTAGCTCATAGTGAAAGTTGAAATGAAATAATGACTTTTAATGAGTATGAATTGAAGGAGTGGTTATGGCTCTTGGGAGAGAAATTACGGGTAGTATTTATCACATACTATAACGTGGCATAGTGAAAAAGACTCGTTATACTTAAAACTGTTTGAGCGTGTCACACCAAGTAAGGGAAAAATAAGGCCAATTAAGGGCAAAATTAAGGCAAAGTAAGGGCAAAAAATTCTATTGATCCATAGTCATTTATAACCAATACTCCAAGCCGACAAGGCACGTTTGCAAATGTCATTGATATGGCCAAGAAAGGACGTAGATTTTTTAAGCATGGGTGATCATGTTAGGTGATGCATTAGTCATCATACATTTCCATCTTGGTGATATTTCTATTGAGAATGAATGACATTTGTGATTGATGCTTTGGTTGTTCGTATGAATTCGCAAGTATGAAGCTGTGAAAAACTCGCTACGCCTTCATAAGTGCAAGCTTATCTATGTTTATATGAAAGTTTGTGAATAATTTTTACATGTTTTTTTGGAAGTAGAATGGAATAAGTATTATATAGTTTGTTGGTATGTTGCCATGTGATTATATGAATAGGTTGTAATTAATTTTATGTGCAATTGGGATTAAAAGTTGCTAGTCTATTAAAGCTTGGATATGGTATGTGCTTGAGCCAAAATTTGGCTAAATGTTGGTGGAAGATGACCATCCACGAACATGACTGACACTAGTCACGATCGTGAATGGCATCATGACGCCATTTGTAGTGACAAAAACCAGTCACGAACGTGACTGATACTAGTCAAGATCGTGAATGGCCTTCTTACCAAGTTTAAATAGGTTTTTGCAAGGGTTTTCACCATCCACAAACGTGACTGACACCAATTGCGATCGTGACTGGTCTTCTGGCCAAACGTGATTGTGTTTTGATGAGTTCAGAGGGTGAACCACGTTCGTGGTTGTCTTAACCACGTTTGTGATTCAACTTTTGAGGCAAGGCCTTCATGAATCAAAAGACAGCCACATTCGTGACTTATGCCAGTCACGATTGTGACTGCCATTTTGAACCACTTCATGGTTCCAATTTAGGGGGTCATGAACGTGATTGAATCAATCATGATCGTGACTGCCCATTGTCCAGCACATGGTTGATTTATTTGAGTCTAAATGTGTCTGAGAGTGTTCATTTATGTACATAGGCAATAATTTGATTATGTGCTTAAGAGGAAATTGATATGCTAAGTGATTATTTTGTATGCAGTGTTTTGATTGTATGTATGATGATTTTGGTGGATTTTCGTGCATAAGTGATAGAAACATGAAAGTGATTAAGTGATGACAGTATTTTATGGATAATGAATGTTTGTATGAATGCCAATTGCTAAGAAAGTTGTCCATTTGGGTAAGTGTTGCTTATTGAGTTTCACGACTCATTGTGTTTTATGTCTGCCATATTGGCAGGGACTTGAGGGGAATTTTGGACAAGAATGATAGAACATTTTGCTTGTTTCTGACTTAGACTCGAGGATAGAAGAACCAAGGTGGGATGTGCCCTTGGTTTTGGCTTAATTACATTTCATACAAATGCTTTGTACTAAACATTTGATAGTGCATACATTTATTTTGCTAAATTATCATTGAAATGGGATCATTTAGGTGCCTTTTCTTTAATAACCATATGTATTTTGTACACCTTGAACATTTTGGGATATTCCCTTCTCAAATCTTGTATAGTTTTATTAAAAGTAATAAGATGTAAATTTTACAAATTTTATTTTCAAAGTGTCATTTTCAGTCTCATGATGTCCAAATCTGAGTATCATTGCTAGAGGTTCATATATTAACATAAGGTGGTAGTCAAATTTGGGGGTCACAATATGATATCATGCACTTATAATGAAATGCATTGAAATATGTGCCAAAATATGTATAAATTTGAGGGCACTAAATTTCAATTCTTCAAAACTCTGTTGGCATTGTTCATTCCTCTAGATTAGAACATCCTTCCTAAGTAACTTCATCGATGGAGCTGCTATAATTGAGAATCCTTCCACAACTATTCTATAATATCTAGCCATAGAGAGAAAACTATATACCACTGTGACTATTTTAGGAGGTTCCTAATTCAATATTGTTTCTATCTTCTTTAGATCTACTAATATCATCTTTCTTGAATTATGTGTCCTAAAAAACTATGTCATCTAACTAAAAACTCATAATTATTGAACTTAGCATACACCTACTTTTCTCTCAATATCTATAATACAATATGAAAATATTACATATGTTCTTTTCTATTCCTAAAATAAATCAGTACATCATCAATAAAAACCATCATAAATAGATTAATAAAAGGATGAAATACCTTGTTCATTAGTGCCATAAATGCTGTTGGAGTGTTAGTCAAACCAAAAGGCATGACTAAAAGTCATAGTGACTATATTTGGTTTTGAAAGTAGTCTTTAGAATATCTTCCTTTATTATCTCAACTAGAGGTAACAAGATCATAAGTCAATCTTTGAAAAGATTTTATCACTCTATAGTTGATCAAGTAAATCATCTATTGGGGCAATGATTATTTTTCTTTACAATCACTTGATATAACTTCTTGTAGTCTATATATAATTAGATGATTCCATCTTTCTTGTTCATAAATAACATCAATGCTCCTTAGTGTAAAACACTTGGTTGTACCAGGAATTAGCTCAATAGTGAACTCCATTTCTCTGTTAGGAGGTAACCCTAAAAGATACTTTAGGTATACATCTAGGGAATCTACTACAATTGATATTCCTTTTACATCATCATATGTTTTTGCCTTATCAATAACATGTGCTAGATAAGCTTTACATCCACGTCTAATCATTTTACATTCATGGCTGATTCTAGAAAACTAAGCACTAATTTTATTTCTCCATAAAACATCACTCTATCTTGCCCCTGTGGTTCAACAATTATTTATTTTTCAAAACAATCTACCTTTTTTTTACTTGTGTTTGGCCAAACAATTCATTCCCAATATAACATCAAATTCATTCAACTCTAGTAAAATTATATCCGCTAATGACTCTACAATTTGCATCTTTACAGAAAAATTATTATATTTTACATAAAGGAGTATGGACTCTTTTGTTGAATGATTCAGAATTTATTTTTAATTCATATGATACTCTATATGTTATGAATGAATGAGTGAAACCTAGATATATCAATGTATATAAGGTAGTATCGAGTAATTGTAACTCACCAATGATAACTTCTAAAACATTCAAAGTTTCTTGTTTAGACATTGTAAATATCCTAGCTTATCCCTATGGTTGAGTTCCTAAAACTCCTATTTCTCTATCTGATGATGAACCTGATAGTCCTTCTCTACCCCTACCTATGTTGACACTAAGTGCTCGAGTCATTAGTCTTACACTCTATGTTATTGGCTGGGGCTTAACTACATTCATGTCCATTTCATCTTATTAAGTCGATCTAGACAATTCCTAAAGAATTATCCCTGATGACCATAATAAAAACAACCTCTATTTAGCACCTTACACTCATCTATATGTTCTATGAAAGTGATGGAAAATAGTTATTACTGGTATTACGGTTGTAATAACACTTCTCAGTGCTTCTCTGACATATCCTCTTCCTTCTCCCCTAACATAAGACATTTGAGGTTGGTATGGTCAATCTATGGATCCCATGTCTCCTTTGTGCCCAATGTAATTTAAAGCATATTCATCTTTATTTCTAGATCTGTCGGACTCTTCTAGATTGTAAATTCTCTTTTGTTTTCCCTCCTTGACAATATCTTCCTTTAAGAGACTTTTAGCTCTCACAGCTACATTCTTAGATTAGTATAGTTTCTTAAATTATATCAGTTATCTGCTTTGGATCTTGATATCTATTCAATCCCTAAAACTCCTGCATTTCACCCTCTCCATAGGAATAATGGTTGAGGCATAGTGGGAAAATTGTATAAACATTACTTCATATTATGCCACTAATATGCTTCCTTACCTCAATACTAGAAACTCCTTTTGTTTAGCATCATTATATATTTTTGGCATGTATTTACTCTTGAACTCACTTAAAAATCCTCTTATAGTGCTGGTATATTAACATTAGTATTGGGACTTATGTCCCACCAATCATCCATATCTCTTTCTAGAAGAGACACTGCAAAATTTAATTTTTCTTATTGACCACATCACATCATATTAAACACCCTCTCTATCTCCTTAGCCAATTCTTAGCAACTATTAAATCCACAATCAGTTGGAATTAAATCCCACTTAACTTCTTCAATTATTTAAAGTTTTTAGTCCTCTACTGATATACTTTCATGGTTGGATTCCTTATAGTAGGATAGCACTAAGAGTTAGGTGGATCACATGGATCATGGTTTAGGGTTTAGGGTTTAGCACTACGAGTTTTTAGTCCTCTATCTTGTGAATCTAGCACATGTGACATGTTTCTTACATGAAAAAAATGAAAACAAGTTTAACAAAACATTTCATAACATTTTGCGCGTTGCAATTCATATATTCATACCATATGTCACACATGTTCATGTTCTCTAGTGGTAATGCCCTTGCTCTCATACTAAAATATAACACCCTAATCTTATTATAGCTCATTAATTTATTATTATCATTTTCATTTGAATATTGAACATACAATTAAAAATTAAAAACTTCTTGTTCATTTTAACATCATTCATTTTTCTTTTGCTTATATACTAATTGTAAACGATCTATACACCTTTTATCTTTTAGCACGACCAAAAGCACGACTCATGTTAGTATAACATGACCTATGCAAATAATCCCATGTTAGATTAGCACGACCTTCATGGTACTTAGCATGGCCCCTGTTTTGTACCATTTTACTTATCCAAAAATGTTTACACATGAAATATGAGGTTGTGGTCCATTCCATCCTCTACCCATGGTATTTTACACAACCCATGTTAGATAAGAAAGTCATGAAAATGAAATTAAAGAATGATCACACAGCTTAAAACACAACCTATGTTGAGTACTTAATTAATTCTAACAAATGTAATTTCCATAATAGGCAACTCCTTCACTAATATTACAAATAATAAACCATATATCAACAATATATCAACTTTTTATCAACCTAATCACATATCAAATTTTAACAGTAACAATCAAACTCAACACATTAATGACAAATTCTCTATTCATAAACTCCACAATTCATAA
>CANYCX010654405.1:0-11025 GCA_948193385.1 Breynia disticha f. nivosa
TATCAAACACACAATGTAATTAAGGCATAATATTTTAAATTAAGCATTTAATTCGAGCCTTTATTCTTTAGCTGTAATTTTTTATCGTCTACATGTAGTGGCGGATCGAGAAATATAATAAGAGGAAAATATACTATTAAAAGATCATACAAGAAAAAATACAAGGAGGGATACTAAAAAAAAATACGTAATAAAATGAGCGGAATTATAAAAATAGGCATATGCCTCCTTTTGTTTCAAACAAGAGCGTACCTTTTACAATACGGAAGGGATTTCAGCTGCCTATAGAAGCTCCTCCTATTTAGGATAAAAAAATCAGGCAAAAACAGATCAGGCCAAAAGAGATGGTCTGTAATTGTGAGTCTGGTGATGGACAGAGGTAGGATATTGTACACATTCTTTATCGAGGACTACTATGTAGGTATGAGCGCCAATATTTGGTTTCTAATAATGCCCATACATTTCTGTATGTCTGCATAGATTGGGAAGTTCTGTGAACAACAAGGTTTCAAATTTGTAACCGCAGAATCTAGTACCTGGGCAACGTCGCTTGGTGGGAACTGTCGTTCTGTACATTTCTGCAATTTTTGTTTGGCAGCCAGATTTAGAATTATTGGCTTATCCAGTGCGATGTAAATTCAGGCAATTGAAGTATTAATGTAGCGGGAAATATAGATATAGGACCGACATGGATCGAGTTAGAACATGGACGTACCTGAATCATAAGCAAAGTGGCAACGCATTGAGCAATAAGGCAGGATGGAATTTGCTCTTCGTTTTGGTTGTTCGTCTTATCGGATCCATTATGTTCCGAGTCTGCATTTGCGAAGGTGGAACTCAACTGGTCTGGAGATGGTGCGGTACTACGACCGGCATTTGTGGTCGTGGATGACCTTAACGCTGGTGCATTTATATCATCCACGGAAAGCTGATTATTTACAAAATCAATTGCCTCTTCGATGCTGTCAATACTCGATTTCTCCTTTTCCAGAGAAGACATGGCCTGCAATAGATCAGAAGGCACAACAAACGGAGGATCAAAATAAGACCAAAATTTGGGATTGCCAATGATGTGCACTTGCCTTGACAAGAATTTGGTAGACATATACAGAAAATAAATCATGTTAACTGATTAATGGCCTCACAACTGCAAATGGTCTATGACTTATGTAATTGAAAATCCACAAGATTATTAACAAATACAAATGCTCTCTGAGGTTGTCGTGATAAATGCATAAGTTTAAAAATTTAGAAACAAGGTATCCTGCCAATGAAATTAGCAAATTTAGTAGCAGCAGTGTTCACCATACAAGGCTGTGACATATTTCTCATAAACAGCAATATTTAGACACATAATTCGGCCTCAAGTTCAAACACAAAGCAGTTTGGCCAACTATAAATACCCAAAGGATATTTTAGTCATAGGAACTTGACATTTGTGCCTAATAGTCATGAAATAAAACATACCTGCACAGCTGCATCAACCATTGTCTGAGCTTTTGCTTTTGAACCTTCAACAATTTCAGCCACATGTGATCCAGATTCTGGGGCTCCGTTTCCACGGTGATCAGAAGTGTCACCATGCTCATCTGGTTCTCTATCTGTGATGGGCTTGATACTTGTCAGTGGGATATTCCCTTGATATGTGTTGCGTTGCCTCAGGCATAAGAGAGATGAAGAGACCTGTGTGAAAATGTGATCAGCTCAACATGCAATTGCTGCTGGTGAAAGACAAAGAATGAGTGGTTGTAGACAAAATCGGTAATGATTGTTCATACCTGCTCATTGACTTCGTTTAGTTGTAGAAGTACTGCAGCGTAGTGTTTCTTAAAATTTTCTTTTAGTGAGTTATCTCCAGTCTTTTGGTTCTCAAACACTTCCTCATTGAGATGCTTCAGTTCGTACACTACAGCCTCCTGCAAAGTAAACATTTTACACTCAAGGACTGATGGAAATATGCTGCCAATATATCCTGCACCTACTACTATTAGTGGCGACCGATGCAAATATGCTGCCAACATATCCTGCCCCTATTACAGTCCATCCTAGAACAGCCAGCACTTACAGCATGCTACAACCAACAGAAGTTAAGCACACAAAGAATCCATTCTTCATTAAAATTTAAATATTTAATAAAAAATGTATTCAATAATAAGAAGGCAACTTTTGAAAACAATGGATTAAAAATAGACGTAAAAAACGAAAAATTTCAAGTTTGAGGAGAAATAAACTTCAAATAGAACATCAAGTATAGGTAAAATTAGCTGAGGAATGACACTACCTTCATGTCAAGCACTCGGGTTAGTTCAGACAGAGCCAAGACATCAGCTTCTTTTGCTTGGAGGTGTGCAATAACAGAAGCCTGAGTATTTGCTGCTAGCTGATTGTTAGCTGTAACACTCAATCCAGTGTAAATTCCCTGAGAAAAAAAAAAGCCCCATATAAGTTCATTCTAAATAGTGACTGCAAAATCCCTCTCAATAACAAGGCCTACAAATTCACAGTAAATAAATAAACACTGTAATTCAACATGCAAAACAATGCTTGCAACCATTCCATAACCAGATATGCATCCGTATTACTGTACACTAAGATTCAAAACCACCCAAACCATGAGCATGCATAATACACCAACCGGAGAGATGCTAACCTTTTCCTGCTGCAACAAACTGCTGACATTATAAGTTAAGGGAGACATATGTGGGAGGCCATTGCTGTTCTCCACATCTTCAGATGGGGCCAATTTCATGTACCCTTCAATCTTATTTTCCGTTGATTGCCCACAAATTTTGTTATTATTAAGATTCTTGAAGGATATATATTGTCTACGAAGAGAAGCAGGCAGATTTTCCAATGGATCCATGGGCATGCAATCAACATCCTGCAGCAAAGTAGGCGTTAGACCAAGGAGCTCCAAGTGTTGAAGAGCATAACCTTATATTTATATTAGACAACAAATTAAAAATATTACGTTATCACATCCAAAAAGGCATTTTGTGTGTGTGTGTGTGTGTGTGCGTATGAAATAGAGTCAACGGGGAATATGTCGAAATAAAGAACATGCTGGGCGGATTACTTGAGCACAACAAATGCGCAATAATGGTTTTAGTAAAAGGGGCAGAAATTTTCTACATTTTACATTCATATCCATAAAATAATATGAAGGGATATAATTAGGGCTTTGAGTTTATATTCTGAACATAGAGAGCTTAATCATGTCAAAAGTGTCCTTACAAATTACTCTTCTGTAATACATGCATAGACAATTTACTAAGATGAATACACCCAAAGATGTCAGCATCTTATAAGAATGCCCAGGGAGATTTATAATTTTCAATGGAAAGAAGATGCTAGTTCAGGCTCAAGTGTGAAGGCAGCACAACTGTTACCGCTAATTGATTATCTATTAGAGTTGGCGAAAGGCAAGTGAAGAAATCCAAATTGTTTCACTTACTAAGATAGAATGTAAAACGCTTCAGGCAATATGATTAAAAAAAAAAAAGAAAGAACAAAAATTACCATGACAAATTCAACTCCCAAGGTAGGTTGGTCAAATTGGACACGATATCTATCATGATCAACTGTTAGAACGATTCCATCATGAATTTCTGTTGTCCTTGGGTGGCGAGCAAAAATACGTTGTCCAACAAATAAAGGGCGAGCTAAATCTGTGGGAAGTCCCTCTCTTGCGCCAGCACGAAGTTCAGAATAATTTTTTCTAACAGATTCCCTGTACTGATTTAGCTTCTCTTTTTCTTCCTTTAGAAATTGTTCAGAAAATCTCCGCGGCTTGCCAAGGGAACTGAAAATGAACAATTCAACTTCATTGAAAGGAAATAATGCAATGAACAGCTTAGTCAAAAAGATATATAATGTCTCCCACCTTCTTATAACACCCCATTCAATACGAGTTAATTTAGGAATGTGGCCCAGTCCGACATGATCTAGGTATTCCACAAACTCCCTTTCTGCAAACCATGGGTAGTCAATTGCACTATAAAACCACTCAAAGACACACCAATTCCGGACTCGATTCCAAACAAGGAAGTTAGATAGCTTTTCCTATAAATAAATCGAATAAAAATCAAATATGATTCAAATTAAAAACAAAAAAATAGTTATAAATTTTAACGCCTAACCTTAAGATCAAGCATTGTGCCAGTGAATGCTGGAAAATTCACATTCGACTGACTAGTTAATAACTTCTCGGAAGACTTGGCGTGTTTCTCAATAAATGGTTCTGATGCATTTAACTTATGCCTACTCCTCACCCTAGTAGGTGATGTGAATCTAGATGGAACTGAATCATTGGGCTCCATCCCATGGTCAGTACTGGATGATGTGTGTTCTAGAGGTTTAGAACCTTTCCCTTGCCTACTATAAACAGCATCAAAAGAGTAACCATAGTTCGTTGTTTCATCTACAGGCTGCAGCCAAAGGAAAATTAGACAAATACATTTATGATGAGGCTCAAAGACAAAATTCAGATATTAGTATGTAATCAAGTGCGCCAAATACCTAAATGAGATTCAAGCAGTAACTTGAACAGAGACGGACATATCAAATCAAAACATGTAAACAGTAAATGAAATCCACAAGTATATACAAGTTCAAATTTGAAAGATGAGAAGTAATTACCTCAACCTTCTTAGACTGAACCTTATGAAGGTTGGTAAAATCTTCATTTTCTGAAACCTGCAGGTTGCAAACTGCTCATTATCAAGAATCATAAAATAAAAGAAAACATAAATCAAGATTTACAAGGGTCACTTTGTGGTAAATCTAATGACATGCCATTTACAGAAGTTCTACTAACACTTACTTTAAATGGAAAAGATTTCTGTCTCCTTTTCCTAATAATGCGCTTTGCTTCTTGAGCTTCACTAGTTCTAGGTGGAGAGACTTTGCCCTCTTCGCTTGCCTTAAATGAGGAAGCAATATCATGACCAGCAATAGAGCTGCTGCCTTTTAGCTTAGACCTGGAAACTGTTCCGGGCTTTTCTTCTTCAGCAACATCAACAGAGGATGCTAAACCACACAAAGAAATGAAAGTCAGATCTTTGTGTGAATTTAGAGTAATCAGAGAATATAATTAAACATCCTAATTTCCTCAAAGAGAATTGCTAATAGCAGTTTCTTTTCTGCACTTCAATGTACATAATGAATCAAACTTCAACGTAAAAAAGCAAATGTTAGTATTATTATATATATTTAGACTATAAATGGCACGTCATATTTGAGACTTGAGAGTGTATAGTTAAGTGAAAAAAAAAAATTATTGGTGGCATTTTTCTTCCTGCAAAAATCTTATTGCTCCTTGTAATGCATGAAGCATCCACTATGCATTCTATTGGCGCAGTGAGAAAACAACAAATGGATGAAACAAGAATCATAGTGCAGCAATAAAAACAAAAATCAACATTGCTCTTAAAAAGTAAGCTGGAATCCTGTTCATTATCGTGTGATAATTAAAATTCATTTTAATAAACAAAGGCACCCTAGAGGTTATCTTACCAGTGTCAACAGGCGTTTCTGGTCTTAATGACAAATCTGCAAGAGTTTGCAGGGCATCCAAAGCAGCATCTTCATCTAAAAAGATTTTGAGGAAAAAAGAAATTAAATAAGAAAATGACCACTTCTCTAAAAATAAGGAGGCATAGGTTAATAGTTGAAATTCAACTAAAACATTGGAGGAAAAAAAACATGACCATGATTGAAAGTATTCCACTGCAGTCAACAGATGTTGACCTCTCAATGACTCAATAGTATTGCCACATTCAATTCATCTAACCAAATTCCAAATGTTCTATGAAGTTTTCTTCTGATTTTTCATTTCTCAAAAGTGCAAGGTGCTTTGGTTTTACTTTCTATTACATGAAACTATATCGTTCCAAACAATCATATAAAAAAAAATCACATGATTAACCTTTCTATGGACTTTTGTTTTGAACTATAACTAGATTCATTCAGTCAGCAATAGATTGAAATACTGGATATTTCTTACACTATACAAACATTTACTCACCGAAAACATGTCATTCAACCACAACATTAGTTTTACCATTTTAGCACTTCTTAATAATCATAAATGAAAACTGATCGACTACATCTATTAAGATTACTAAACAAATTCTTTCATGTTTAAACAATGCTGAAATCACTCAATGGAGCAAAAGGGAAAGCAGATGTAGAGGCTTACACCCATCCTAAATTAGAATTTCTTTTTGAAAAGATGAACACTCATTATTGAATCCATAAGAAAAAGACTGGCACAGAACCCCTAATCAGCAATACGCAAATGGATTTACTCATTTACATCATTGTCATCATTAGCTACGCGGGCATTGCGAGAGAATACAGGCATAAAAAATGTCACAAATTCCTTCATTATGTTTCTACAAGTATTATGTTTCTTACACATCACCTAGCGTGAATATAATAACTCTCTTAAATCAAATTTGAATATCTTACGAGAGTATAACTCATAATTAATTTAATACAAGAACATGAACTGCTCTGCTCTACTGCGTATGACAGAGACAGGTAGAATTTTCATTGGGAAATATAGTGAAAAAGAAAGACGGACCGTAGATATAAAACAGTTGGCAACGAAATGATCTTACAAACATTCCAAGGGGGTATAATTGAAGAACCAAATCATTTAGCTAGACAGACAGAGATAGAAGGTAGATAATATATAGTTTACCTTCTTCAAAGAGAACTTTTTTGCTTCTCTTCCTGGGACCCCTATTAGAAGGCCTAGCAAGTTTAGCATTTGAAACATTCGATTTCATTTTTCCTTTGTGAATACCCAGCTTCTGTCCTTCCTCTGTCCCGCTACAGGCTTCCTTTATTTCATCTTGATGACTGACTATGCTTTCCTCAACTTCTGATTTTCTCCGGTGGAATTTCTTTCCTTTCAGAGGACTTCTATCTTGTGTGTATTCTCCTGCATTAGCTTCAGAGCTTCCTAAGCTCAATTCACATCCATCTTCCTCCATCTCACAACTACGAAGCTTGGCAATAACCAGCAATGATTCGCCATGCTGAATGCCATAATTGATTAGTTTTTTTATTCCAAAACAAGAGACATGATAAAGCCACAAATAAAATTACCGTACGGTCGCCATCCCAAGCTGGCGATGGTGTTTCCATTTTTCTGCTGGGAGTTTGAGAAACCTGGGGAGAACCACCTCTATGAGAAGCCTCTGTCAATGCTAAGGCTATCTCATGAGCAACATCATCATCAAGAGCGCCAATTTTTGATTTCAAACTTTGCTGAATTGGTGAAACATACTTCTCCCCATTGTCTTTATCTAAATAATGTGAAACAGGTACACGGGGAGTCCTTTTACCAACAGCCCAGGGCCTGTTTACTGAAATTCCATAAATGGGATGAAATAAACAACCTGGGACGACTTAGTAAAAGATTCCTTTAGTTACATAACATTATTTAGCCAATAGCCATTACTCTTCTACACAAACAAGATTCTTTTATCAGAAATCCAGCACAAATTTCATGCATAACCAACATAACTACATGCCGCATTCACATTCCCCAAAAAGAGGGAGAAAAGAAGCAATACATGCATGCACAAATATCTAGAAGAAACACAGCTTACACATGTCCCATAAATATCGTCAAAGAGAATTCTCCATACCATTGCGCTTTGTTTTCCAAAATGAGACTTCCGAATGAGTTTTCAAGAGATCTACGACTGGAGGTGTATCCAATGCATTAGATTTCCGAGCACGTTTCTGAGGTTCTTGATATGCTTTTGTGGCCTCGTTATCTTCATGTTCATTATCACTGTTTCCCTGTGAAGTCACTCAGATTTACCATCAAACTAATAAAAGCAAATAAAAGTGATATTCTCTTAATACAGTATCATACATGGACTGGCTGGCTATTAACTACAGTAAGATTACTAGCTTTCGTGCCTAATGGATATATTTATCAAATATTGCAACTTCTGAATTTAGCCTCATTAATAAAAGTGATAAAACATTAATGAAACATGATAGTAATTGTGCTCTACCCAAAACATACGACATTATAAACCAGAGTTTCACTCACCAAAACACATAATATAAGCAATCATGCAAAACTCGATGTGCAATACATTATGGCAAAGGTGAATGTAATTACAAAGAAGAAGGGCATAATAGGCAATTGCTCATCTCTATTACTTCAAATCCCAATCTAATCACGGTATTGGGAAAAAAAAGGAAAAAAAAACATGCTAGGAATGGATAACATTGGAAAAAAAAAGGAGGGAACTATTTCTACTCATTCCTCATCTTCCAAATGAACAAAAAGTGCCTCAAAAGACAAAGTGTATGCATTTTCTTCATCTTTGATTCCATCTCTTTATAAAATCATATTCATACATGCACATAGCATGTTCTACATAGATGTGATCGTATGAACACAACAGTTGCAGGTTTAACTTAATCCTCTTTTTTCAACAACAAAAGGGGAAGAGTCCCCATTCTTGCGCTATGTTCTAGGAAAAAATACAACTATCAATCAGCACTTGACACAAAAAATTAACAATAAAGCTGCAGAACAACACTGTAATAATTCAAATACACAACTGAAAATAGAAATCTAACGAGGTGAAACCAAGCTATACCATCTCACCAGGTTAGAATAATGATCTGTTATCATTGCTATGAGTCCCGCTGAAGAAGCATAGCCCTTCGGAAGAGATAAGTAAGCCTAGCAAAGTAAAAACCACATCACCAACTTCATTAAGTATGGCCACACAAAAAATTTTTTTAAAAAAATATAATTTAACAAATTCCCACATGATAAACAAGTAGATAAACACACCTTCATAAATCGACAGATGGTATTTGAAACAAAAAATATTGAAATTTAAAGCAACACTTACTTTATTCATTGAATAAAGGGCTTCTACCATGTCAGTAGATCTAGTGCGAACAGCAACTGCAACCTGCAAACCAAAAGTTGAAAGAAACAATAACATGCATCAACGACAATGCTAGAACTAAGCTGCGACACCGTAACCCACTAACAATAAATAACATAAGAACAAACAAACATTAACAATTTCAGAAATCATAACAACAAGAACAAGCTCTAACCTTCTCCCAGTCTTTTCCGTGTTTGCGAAACGCCTTATAAAATCTCTCAAGCTCGTCTTTACTCCATTGTGGACCTAACATATCCGATAATTTACGCTTCTACAAACGTGACCATTAATTACTTCCAAATCAAGAATCAAATTTCTAATCAACTGATACTCACTTCTAAGCAAAAAGCTAAATGAATCACATAGAAAAATGATGAAATTGGATCTTACTCGCTTCGAATATTTCCCACTACTCTCTCCATCTTTACTTGGAGAATCTTCTTTAGCATGTAATAACCGCTTATTCACACTTCTTGATTTTCTCGACGGCGGCATTTCAAATTAATTCCTCTTAATTATCCAAAACTAATCAACACGCATAAATTACTCAGCAAAATCAATTTCCGAAACTGAATTAAACTGATAAATATAATCATTTCGCAAACAACTTAAATATACCTTCTCAGCATCAATCCAACGCTGTTTTTTCCAATTCGTAACTTCGAACTAAGCTCTCCGTAGTTTGAAAGCGAGAAATTAATAGGAGATTATAGGATTAAAGAGGAGTTAATCAACGATTCAAGAGAGAAGTTGTGATTAACCGTTGAATTGAGATTGACAAAAAGAAATGAAGATTGTGAATAGAAGATAGTGAAATTGGTGAATATGGAAATAATGAGATTGATTTTAGACGGAGGAAGGAAAAAAAAAATGAGAGCATAAACTATAACCGCGAAACTTTAAAAAAATAAAAAAGAGAAAATTGAAGGCTGGGAGAGAGAGAGAGTTTTTCTTTTAAAAAAAAAAAAAATCTTATGAAGATTTTTGGTTTTTTGAAATGTGCAGTTGAGTGGGTCCACCGTTATGGAGTTGAGTGATAATGAACGTACGCGTGGACGTGGGGATCATCTGAGCCGTTGGTGGGGGCATCTAAAGAAGATAATCAATTCGATTAATTAATGAATTAATTAATGATTTGGAGTATTATTTATTGAGTTGATTTTATATATATATTATTTTTATTATTTATTTATAAATTACTTAAATTATAAATATAATTATATATTGAAATATATAACTTTAATATAAATTTTATATAAAATTAATATTGAATTTAAAATTATTAAATATTTATATAATAATACATTTTTATAAAATCTAAAAATTATATAATTAATATATATAAATTTAAAAAATTAAATTAAATTTAAATTTATAAAAAATAGGCATAAATTTATATATATATATATATATATATATATATATATGTTTGAATTTATATATGAAGTTTATGTTAAATTTAAACACATAAAATGTTTCGTCCGCACAACATATAGCAAAAAAATAAAAAATATTAATTTATATAAAAAAAATAAACTATATAATTATTCCTTAATTATTGGACTGATTTAATATGTATCTTGATTGTATTTTTTAGTCGCAAACTAAATAAAAACTAAAACTTTTTTTTGCTATGCTTTATTTATTTACAACCCATACTACTGAAAAAATTTTAAAAATCATAAATGTAGATATAAATTTGTATATAAAATATTTATACATATATAAAATTTACATAAGTTTATATAAAATTTATATTATAGTTAAAATTATAAAAAAAAACTTACTCCATCTAAAAATGTAAATAAAAAAATAGAAAAATGTTAAAAAATACTTTGTGTGTAAAAAAAATTAAACAGTGGAATTTTTGTAAAAAAAACTGTATAGAGTATAATTAAATCTTATTTATTTGCCTTGAGGACTTCTTGGGTTAGGCCAAGCCCAAACCGAAGTTGAGCAAGAGTGTGGCCAATAAATGCTCAAATTTCATGGAATTTTTATAAAAATGTAACACGTAATAAATAAAATTCAATTATGTTATAAATAAAATTTAATTGGGCTAATCACCATAATTTAGAAAAAAAAA
>CANYCX010654582.1:0-11908 GCA_948193385.1 Breynia disticha f. nivosa
AAAATTCAATCTCGGGAGTTTTTTTTACTTTTTATTCGACAGATTGTTTTTTTGGAATTAAAATAAATTAATATTAAAATAATATGTTATAAATGTTTCTTTATTTTTGAATTTTTTTAAAAGAATAATTTATTTCGCTAATGACGTTAAGTTTGTCGGATAAATACATTTAAGTTAATGAACTTAATTTTAGCTTATTTGATATAAGAATTAAATTAGAAGAATTTTAAATTTAAGGACTAAAATGCAAAAAAGTATTTGAATGGCCCCTAAAGTTCTATAAATAGAACTTTTTCGCATTATTAAAACACCAAAATCGGATCTCTAAAATTCTCTTTGAGAGAGAAAGATGTGTTATTTACGAATTACAATTGAGAAAATAGTACATTGTTTGACTTACCAAAGACATTATAGACCAGAAATGATTTTTGTATCAATTTTACTTTGCAAATTTTAATTATATTTATTGCAAATATTATTTGCATCTCCATTTACAAATAATTATATAAAACATTTACCTTTCAATTTTTTTTATAAAAAATGTCCACCATAGTATTCATTTATGTTCATATGTCCAATCGTTATTTTTTTTGTGTAATTATGCCAATTTTTAAGTTTAAATGTGTAAAAAATCTCACTTCACTTATTATGTGTCTTCTCTCTCTCCTCTATTATTTAATTTTTACATATGCATATTTAATTAATTTTTTCTCTCCAATAATTAATTTCTCTCTTTCTTTTTTAATTTACTCATTAATTGTGACATTATTTTCTCAATCATTATTCATTACTTCCATATTGATTTTCTCACTTTTTTCATTCCTGTTTTGACTAAGAGAACAATTAGGTAATGTTCAGATATGTCCATATATGTTTTAAATATTTTTTTATAAAAATTAGTTTTTTATGAAAACAAATGAAAATAATAAATATTTCAACAATTATCAATTTAAAATATGTCAGACGCTGATGAACATTATTGAATGTTTATATGATTATAAATATTTGATCATTTACACAACAAAAAACAATCATACTATTTTTGAACATCGATTATAAAATGATGTTCATTTATGTTCATATATGTTCAATGTAATCCACAAAAGTTAAAAAAAAACAACAACAATTAACATACTATTTTTTTGAACAATATATATGCAAAACACAAATGAACATATAAAAATATTTTCAATGAACAATTGATGAATTTTATTTTTCTGTTCGTGTCTATATTTTTTATTTTGAAATGTATAAAAAAATTTGTATCTTAAAGCATAATTACACATTTTTAGATTGCTTATATGGAATGTTCACATTTAAACCCATGTCTAAATTATAAGAGCATTTAATTTTAATTTTGATTGTCCACAATTTATGGAAACCAGAATTTCTGCATGAATGTTATAACTGTCCAGCATTCTCATGGGCAAAACATCTTTGTGGGTGTTTTTAATCAATCAAATTTTAAGATTCACATTTTCACAAGAAAGTTATTAAACATTTGTGTCTAATTTTTAAAAAATTAAAATCTTTCAGCTTACATACTATTTGGCTATCTTTTTACCCAAACTGTCATCTCCATTAGCCCTCCTTGTCTATTTTATCTTAATTTAAATTATATTATAAGAGATATTTTTAAATACATTAACAAAGCTAATTTTATTGATGATGAGATATATATAATTGTCATTTATGAATTTCAGATGTTTAGTATGCAGTTGTCTCAATAACGGATTTTTACACAAATACGAAGCCCAAAAATTAGTATTCACTTTTGACATAATGGGAAGTTATAGTATGTATTATTGAAAAAACATGGGTAGAAGAATAAAAAAAATGATATTTTAGAAAGTGAATTACAAATATATATTCTTTTATTAAAAAGTTTGTATCTATATAATTATCGCACTCAATAATGTTGGGAAGTCTATAACTATAATGACACCAAAATTCTGAGATTGGGCTACTCTGGCTGTACTACTTCAAGCCCAATATGGATTTGTTCAAGACTTTTGTTTAAAAGTATTTTAACTCGAAGAGGACCTACTGATTCCGTTGTCGTCCAGCGGTTAGGATATCTGGCTTTCACCCAGGAGACCCGGGTTCGATTCCCGGCAACGGAATCCTTTTTTGTTGCTGTAAAAATGTAAAATATTAAACCAATCTATTCGGAATTCTGATAATTTTTAACAAAAAATGATTTATTATAGGCATGAAAAATATTCAAGTGTCGTTCAATTTAGAATTTTTGAGGAGTAATTTATTTCTATTTGTTTACAGGTATTTTCTTTTTGCTCTTGTTTTGGTATCTTTCTATATGGGTGCATGGAATTTGCCCACAACATTTTGTTCTAGAGGAATAAATGTTGTAGAGGAATAAAATCAATAGCATTACTTTAAAAAAATGCATTCAAGTGACACAATTAGAAGACTATATTAAACAAAAACATTCTTCTTCAATTCGACTATAAGCAGACACCATCTCACATCGGAAGATATATACAGTCTTTCTAGGGTGGAATTCTTAAGTTCTAAACATGATTCTACCAAATTCTAAAGGTCTCTTCAGTGAAGACAGGTTGTTGCTGCTACTACATGACAATCTCTAATTCATCCTTGCTGTCTATACCAGTCATGTCATGGAAAAATTCCCAGTTTCTTCAGTGGATTTCAGATCGTATTCTACTTATCTTTCCTCATATATTTGTCCAAGACAAGCCATTTTTGTCCTCAACCATGAAAATGGTAAATTATTTGTGGTCATCTGTTCACAAAATCAAAATAAAAAAAAGACTCTTTTCTGAAAGCAACTTTTGGTATTTGGACATCAAATCAAACATTTTCTGAATGAAGGTAAACTCTAATCTTCTCACTAACACCTCCTTGTTTAGCTTTGTTAAGCTCTGCTCATTTGAGTCATCCATCATCATAAATGATGTTTTGTTCATGTGTATCTGTCTAATGTGAAAGGAGAGTTAATTAATTCGCTTCATTTCATTGGTAATTAATCAAATAAATTAGCTTCATCATTGGATTAAGAAAACTGACATGATTAAGGAATTTGGTTTTATATATAAAATGGAAAATAATTACAGGATTTAGAAGGCAATTGGAAACAAGAGTCAAGAGGAGATGCATAATGGGCACACATCAAATCAAAATAATATTACATTTGCTAAAAAAAAAAGATAATATTTTATTTTGTCTGTTTGTGTTTTATACTAAACCATTTTTTTCATTATTTTCTCAAATAGCCAACTTATGTTTATTATTATTCTATGCTAATTAATAATTCTACAAAAAATAACAAGTAATAATTGAAACATTTGGAAAATAAATTCAAGTAAAACCCCCTTATAAATATATATATTATTAAAATATGATTTTTAATGTCTATTATTTTTAAATAAATTATATACTCATTTAAAATACTGAAAAAAATATGAAAATTATATATTAATATAAAAAATCAAATATATATGTGACACTCAAATATGTTTTATTTATTTGTTCAATTCAATTTAAATAAACGTAGATTTAAATAATTTTTTTGCATATGCTATGTATAGACATATATGTTATGTTTATATTTATTGATATCATAATTTGTATTTAGTAAGGAGCAATGCTCATTCTAACTTATAATATGTTGCACCCTTTAATGCCCAATTAATTTTTTTCTTCATATCATTAGTACCATCCATCGGTCGGATATCACTACAGCTGTAGTACTCATACATAATACACTCCACGGTGTCACAATTTATTCTATTGCAGCCTTCGAAACCTCTATATGAAAAAAATAATTAATTAGAAAAATTGTTATGTTAAAAAGTACAACTTAAAAATAATCATCTTTATTTAAATAATAATAAACTAGTATCTATTTTAAATTAAAATAACAACAAATTAAAAAGAGTATTTTCAATTCAAATTCAACGTTATTGAAGCCTTTAAATAAAATTACATTCATTAATCTTCATTTTTATTCATTTTTTATTTAGAATCTAGAAAATTATATACTTAGTTTTATTAACGTGAAGAGTAAAAAAATTAGAAACAAATGCATTCATTAATCTTCACTTTTATTCACTTCATTTAGTTAGAATTTAGAAAAAATTATATACTTAGGTTTATTAACGTGAAGAGTAAAAAATTAAAAAAAAAGTAGTTAATGATATATACTTCAATTTTCTTTAAGATAGGTGGATAGTGGATTTTGAGAAATTAAAATCACCAATCAAACCACTCCTAATAGATTGATCTAAATCTAACTACAAATTTATTTACTTCTAGTGATTACCCTAAATTTCAATTTGATTTTATCGATTAGTGGTCGGTTTGGTGGATTTTTTATCAATCCTAGCGACAACCTTCAATTTCGACTCTATAATATTTTGACATATTTGATGAGTATGCATTAGACCAAGTTGGCACAGAATGTGTTTGGAGCATGTTGGACGAGTTTTATGAATATTCTGAACTATTTTACCCTTAAACTCTTTTTTTTTTGAAAAACTACCCTTAAACTCTTAATTCTATACTCCTCCGATTTTGTGATATATTCTTTTAGCGACCACATGATCGTTGTTTTTAGCGTTCATATGATCACTAAATTAGTGTTCTTATGGTCTAAATTAGCACGACTTTTTTAATTGCAAACTAGTTACCATGTTAGCAACCACTTTTGTTGCAATTAAAAGTTAGCAACAAATTATTGTTGGCTGCTAAACGTCTTTATCAATAAAATTGGCCAGATGAACGACCACGTTTGTAGTTGTTAATTTCGTCAAATTTTGTAGTGGCCTTGTCGAAGTAGTTGCTAGAGTAGTTAGCTTACTACATTCCATGTTTGTTTATTGTTGTTGTTTTGCTGCTTGAATGACAAGTTTTATTTTTTATTTTTAAGTTACATGAAATTGTAATTTAAAAAGTTTTTGTTATGAAATTTTTTATTATGTAACTTTTCATCTAATTTTAAGTTACATAATTTTACACATATTACATTATGAATGACCGCATCCAATAAGAGGTTACAAATTTAACTATTGTGAAAACGTTCTCACCAACATTAGGCGAGGACAATTTTATGGGTCCTCACTCAAGTATCCATGATATATACGCAACTACGGTATTCTTTTGACACAAGTGCATACAATGAATCAAATCTGAGAGGTTTTGTCCTCTTGTATAAAATAAGAAAATCAAGGTAAGTGGGAAACCAAAAAAAAATGTACTAAAAATATGCAAAATTACACAAACCGTTGTTGTTAGCTAGAGACGAGAAATATTTTCCCCGTAAACGTGTTCGAATTTGAATCCATCTGGACAGACTGGACTCATATAGGATCATACAATCGCAGTTTTCACCAATATTCTTGGCATCACGCGTTGCTTCAGTGACAACTGCGACGGCGTGCGAGAATCGAATTGCTGAGTTTGGCCTCAAGAACAACGTGCCATAAACCCAGCTAGGAGTTTCGATGCCACCAAATCATTAAGATATGATTTCTTTGTTAAATTTGGCGTCACTCACTTTACTCGAGTCGTTGGCCTTCGATGTTTTCGTTGCAACTAAAGCACACCATTTCATACAAACATGTCAAGTCATGCAAGTAACGAAAGAGTTTTTCTCTCATTAATTCAAATTTTACTCTTGGCATTTATGACGATCGTCTTTGACAATACCAAATTACTACATAAGGATTAATTCAAAAATCGAAATATAATGGATAACTATTTCCTAAACTGGTACGTTTAGTTCATCACACTAAAGATTTGTTTGGCCAACTTAACTTGATTGACTATTTCTGGGGTTAGTATCGGGTAGAGTGAATCTAATTAAGTTGGTGAGCTAGCTGGGAGGAATTCTTTTGAAAAGAAAAAAAGGTAGCTAATTTGTAGTGGAATGTTAACTATTCTTTTTCATAATTGAAGGTTACAAAATTGAGACCTCAAGTTAATGGTTATACAATGAAATTTTACACTTTCTCTTTGCATATTTGTACGATCATTTGGTGCAAATTCTTCAAAAAAAAGTATGGAAAAATTTTGTTTTTTCATAGTGCAAACATCAGTGCCGAAATGAAGAGTAGTTGTGCATGAAATACTAATCCCAAAAGGTATTGCACACGTTGTTTTGAAGGCCTAAAACATGGAAGAAAGTTTTGAATCAGTTGCAAAGAGACAGGAAGAAGAAGAAGAACTAGGGTTTCCTTGTAACGTAATCTTCACCACCTTGTCTTGTAGTATCATTTGACATCATGGAAAATAAAATTTCTACGGAGGAAAATGTGTTTAGAGGTCACAAAAGGGAAATGAAAAAGTCTGTGCCAAAAACATTGAACCGAATATTAATCCAATTTAGGAAACAAAATGTGTTTAATTAAGTAATGCTTTTCAAAAGATTTTGTGTACTTACATGAAAAATTGGAATTTTGTGAGCTCAATTCCGAAAGAGAGGGACCTTTCAAAGAAAGTAAAGAGTAGCAAGACAGCTATATCCATGATCTTGGGATGAAATTAAGATAAGAACTAATTTTTTTTGTCAAATTAAATTAATTAATTACATTTCTAACCATATGGTATTAGTTCAATGTACTAGTCATAATCTTCGGATTCGTTATCACTCCATTATATTGATTGTACACAACATATATATGAAGATTAACATCATTTACTAGTCTTTGACAGTATCTTAAGCGGATTGGATTAGCCTAATTACATTGCTAATGACAGCGACAATACAGTATATTTGCATTAACTATTATCACAAATACTTGCATATTAATTAACCAACAGAAGAAATACAATTCATTTTAAAAAAAAAAAATCTGATGCGATGAGTATTCTTGTATTATTTAACTTGGATGTACTTGGTATGATTAGATATTAAATATTATATGATATATGATTGGAGAATGAACGTAGTCGTGGGATCCATTTCATGACAAAAGCACATAAAGAATAATTTTTGGTAGAATACAGGCTATCATGTGTACATGGGACCTTTGCCAGACTAAATCTATATAATTCATCTGTATTATTTTAGGAAAAATGATCTGTAATTAATGATTAATTGCATTTTAAATTGGTGTAGACAAAGATATGGTGGGTATTTTCATTGAATGATATATGTCACCTTGTGCAGATGTGTTGAGAGGAAATACAATCAAGTTGCCAATTTGTATTTTTCACTGAATTATTGGACAAAAATTGAATTTCTCATAAAAAAAGGTAAATTTCTTGCGAGAAAAAGTGACCATATTAATGTGACATTCTTAGGATTTGATATGAGATTTTTAAAATAAATATTTCTAAGGTTATTGGCTATATATTATTTTGTGTATGCAAAGATTTGGAAGAGAGAAGACAAGACATAGGGCAGAGAGGATATGAGGGTTTTTTTTCCCAGTTCTGGCATTTCTGTGAATGAATATATTCCATTTTTTCAAAACAAAAAGATCGAATTGAAAAGTTGGATTTTATCAATTTGAAAATTATGGCGAGGTCCAATGTCTTCATTGGTTCATTTTGAGCATGGATATCTTGTGTCTTATCTGGGATCTATTTCGAGAATTTGTTTTGTGCTACATTAATTTGTTATAATAAATATATTCTCTCAGAATTTCTATTCAACTTGAGAACACGCTTTAACATTCCACTAAAACTAATAAAATTTAATATTAATAATTTTTCTTTCTCTCGAATTTACTTTAGCACTCATAATGGAAAATAAACACTAGATAAATCTAAACACCGCTTAATTATAGACAATGGAGATTCTTCAAATTTTTCGATAAACTTTTTGAAAATTTTAATGAGAAAACAAAGTCAAATTACGAATAGACAAGAGTTGTAATATTCAACTGTTTCTGGCTATTTGTTGTTATTTGTAAAATGCTTGTAAAATGATTTGTTGTTTATTTGTGAAATGATTGTATTGACGTGAAGAAAAAAATCGAGTTAAGTATATAATATTCAACTATTTCTGGTTATTTTTTATTTCACCTATCTATATTTTTTTATTGATAGTGAAACCAAAATTAAATCGGTATCGTTGGAAGAAAACTTGTTAGAAAAATAATTAAAGTGAAAAAAGAGGAGACCGATAATATGGGAGAGACATATAAATGAGATGCCCTGAGTTTTGATGTAAAGAGAAAACAACGGTTTTGAGCTGTATTAAGAGCATCTTCAATGCTCTCTTTATTTTTAATTTGCTCTTTAAAATAAAGAGTTTAATAGAAAAAAATTTACTCTTTATTTGGTTCTTTATTTTTAAATATAAATTAAAGAGTTAACTTCACTCTCCAAAACTAAAGAGCCAATTGTAACTCTTTATTTTTTTTTCATGCATAGAATTTTTTTTATTTTTCTTAATTAATGTGTAAATTAATAACCTTGTGAATTCTTAAAAAATATTTTTTTTGTTTTTATATTTTCAATCATCATTTTTGTACGAAATATTATAAATTTTTTTCTTATTTTTGAATTATAAATATTTTTTACAGAAATTTTTATGGAAAACTTTGTCTGCGTATAGATGATGTCACATTAATTTGATTAATTTGACATTAATGATTCTATATTTATGACTTTCAGTTCTTTTTTAAATTATGAACTTATAGTATAAACAAATTAAAGAACTTAAGGAAAAAGCCATTGAAGTTTTCATTTAATTTTACTCTTTATAATTTTACAGACTCTTTATTTACTTAAAAATTCTCTTTAAATTTAGCTATTCTCATTGGAGATGCTCTAATAAGAAAATGTGAGAGATTAGGGTTAAAAATTTTTTAAAAAAATAGACTTAATGACAATATTAACATTGTGATGATCTTGGTCGTTGATCACTTTAAATCAATGACCAATGTCATCCAACATATTAAAAGAAATTATTTGGGGTCTAATTCCAAATCAAACGGGTGAACCCCTTTTTAATTATAAGAAATCAATTAGTACTCTAATCAATTGTATAATACTAAATTATTAAAAAATTGTATATTCAAAAATTTATTGTTATACCATTCTTCGTGGGTTCAGTGGTAAAGATGTTCAACCAGCACACTGAGGGGTGCGAGATTCGATTCTTGGCTCTATAGTGACGCTATGGGAGACATACAAACTTAAATCTGTTGGTTCGTCAACTCCAACGAAGACTCTCTACCCTTAGCTCGTGAACTTGCCTGATTCTTTACCTAAAATTATTTGAAAAAAAAAATTATTACTATATTTGATTTATGTCAATGCGATGAACTCAACTATAACAGAAAATCATTTAGAGCTCTCAACGATTCTATAATCCTAAATTCTAATGATTTTATAAACACAACAATTAAACAAAACTAACAAAAAATAGTTTGAATCAAACCACGAACTAGTGGTCTGCCTATATCATCTACCAATAAAATTTTTAATTTGTTTCCTTTTCTATGATATTTTATTTAGAAATGATTACATTCTCATAAGAAAAACGTATAAATATTCATGATCTAAATTATAAGCTAATCTAACATGTTACATAGCATCAAAAAAAACAACATGTTACATTACTTTGCAAGAATGAATTCACAAAATGTTAATCCCAACACAAAGCTCCCCAATTTATCAGATTGCTTCAATTTAAATTCACAATTTACTATTTTCTTTAGGTGTTAGTCGCAAAAATACATGATAACATCGGATCAAATGAAGCTAATGGCCTACAAGACACCTTTTTTTTTTCGCAGATAGGAAAGGAATAAAATTATTGTCGTAAATGATGTTGGCAATTAAGGGCACATGGCCATAAGATACGATTTTGGTTACTAAACATCAATGGTGTCATATCTGGTTGTTGTGACTTTACATTTATAAGATTCAACTAGATTGGTGGACACCTTCTATAATTTACTCCTTAAAACTTAAAATGATTTTTTTTCTCTCATATCTTCTCATTCCCAACCATAGTAAAAAATTATAAATTTTCTACTTTCTTGTAAGTTGTAACTAGTTAAACCATAAAAATTTGAAGCAAAAGGAGCCACAAAATACATAATAGAAATTGAAGAAATAAGATGGAAATGAATGGTGGTGGGGTCATGGACAGATGATAAGAAAATGAAGAACAGGAAGTGACAGGGAATGGGTCCATATGGTCGATCAAGTATCGAACAATGGACCCCATTTCACACCAAAACTCGTATGAATATGTTTGATTTGTTACAAATGAATCTAGAATAGTACTAGCAGTACTTGGGGTAGGGCATTGGTGGGAACTAGTAAAATTTATGGTTTTGATTCTCTCTATATCTCTTCTGTGTTTCATCACTCGTGCAGCTTTCCAGGTCAAAGACAATACTTACAGCTTTCGTGGATTTTAGCTGTCACCTTTTCATCAGATGGCTACTGCCTTTATCATTTGCATTCGTGATAAACCTTAGGATGAAAATCAAATGCGATAAAAAAAAAGGATAGCCATCATATCGATGATAAGAGTATTTTAGCATTTTTTGGTTAAATTATTATTGGAATTGTTGTTGGCAGAGTTCAGCAACGATCAAACGAGAACTCGAACGCTCACTTTGAAATTTATGAACGCAAAAGATGTGGGGGCGGTTTTTTCCTCGAGAAATCTTCGACGTCCAAGTTAGAATAGTGAATTTGACAGAGTTTCGGTATAGTTGAGCAAATAACACTTACCTTGATACGAAGTAGGCAACTCTATATATATTAATTCGGGTAAAAGAATATATTAAGAGAATATTCATTCCCTTAATGATCAATAATAAACGTTATTAATAAATAGACATTACTCATTAATAACGATTCGTTACTTCTTTGGCTCAAGCTTGTAAACATAAACCTGCCTACGAGTATGGGCTTGCGAATATAAACTCACTAACGAACTGGTCATGTGAATATAAACTTGCTCACAAAGATGGACAGACGATCATGTTGGGCTCTTGGCCATTCCTTATCAAGAATAAATTTCCAAACTCCACATTATGTGTTGGGTTGATTTGATTTATTAGAGATATTTGAAGTCACATAGAACATATGTTTGGTATGGTTGATGATTTAGAGACATTTCAGTACAATTTGAAGTGTTGACAAGCTTACAGGTGAACACACGAGCACGTTACACGAGCACGGTTAAACAGACATGTCTTTAACCGTGTAATGTTAATTGTCAATTCGTTGGATTACACAGATAGGTCACACCATGTCTTTTATTGCATGATCGGTAATTGGGCTACACATGTTAAAACAAGGGAAATTATATGGTTTTGTGTGGTAGTTTGGTGTAAACCTACATATAATGTGTTGTACTTTTCTATCATATGTCTTTTGGTTTCACCCTTTTGATGACTGTTAATGGAATAACTTGTTTTTGTGTTTGTGGTCGTAGGCTGCATTGACTAAACCACGCAATTCATGTGTGTCTTCTTTGTTTTCGTATTATTTCTATCGCGTATATTCTTGAGAAGTTGTATTAGAGCCATAATTGGTATTTGTTCGAAAAACTCTGGGCTTGAAGGCGGTAGAAGGTGAAGAGAAGTTATTGGTAGAATTAACGGCAGTACAAAAAACTTATATAGAGGAAAGGGCACACTGTGCGACTATATTGAGTCTGGAAGATGAAGTCTTAGGAAAAGTAGTTGATGAAAAGGCTACAGATGACAAATTGTAGAAGCTAGAGTGTCTTATTAAAGAGATTCCTAAAGAATAAGTTTTATCATGAAATGTGCTTGCATACCTTGAAGATGGCTAAAGACATACAGGTAAAAGAATATCTTTGCCAATTTACTATGATTGAGATTTAAGCTGTGTTGAGTTCATGTTCGGTGACAAGGATCAAACTATGCTTGAAACATCCTATCTTATTATCATCTTAATCATATATGTATCACTGTAATTATCATTT
>CANYCX010654909.1:0-18651 GCA_948193385.1 Breynia disticha f. nivosa
TGCAGGCTCAAACCTTCAGAAATTGAACTGAAAATTCAGCAGAAAGATCATGAATTTATCGGCACGGATTATGTTGCAATCCATGTTAGATTGGATCTTCCTGCAGAGTATGATATTACAAGATTGAATCATGTATGGCAACTTGGTCACTTTGCAGAAGGGTTGGAGCCAAAAAAGCATTTCAAAACTCTGGAGAATGTTGACAGTGCAGAAACCATAAATCTGCAGACTGGTGATTTGGGTTCTCACCTCCAACGGCACCGGGTTTATATAATTGTAAATAGCTAAAATTCAACTGCAGAACATATGCAATTTGAAATTCTGATGCAAACAGTTTGGCTTGAAATGTCTTGTTTTTATTCTGGATTTGCAGGTTCATGGGTTGATTAACATTATAGGGTGGGGAATTCTATTACCATGTGGTGCGATCACTGCAAGATATTTGAAGTACCCTTTGATTAATTTCAGGAAATGGAGGTTTTGCCTTCATGTCACATTCCAGTCCTGTGGTTACATTCTTGGTTCTACAGGTTTTTTCATTGGTGTATGGCTCGGAAATCGATCTAAAGACTACCGCTTTGACAAACACCGGCTTTACGGCATCGTAATTTTCACATTTACTACCGTACAAGTAATCATATTATTCTCCTCACTTTCATTGCTTTTACGTTTACGTTTGAGACACAAAACGCAACGGCTTCTATATACAGTTGTTGGGCTGCGTTGTTTATTTTGCCGTTTTAAATGCAGACGTTATAAACGTCAGACCAAACGTAGCCTGTTTTACTGTAACTGTGCTTTCTTTTTTCATTTCCTGATATTGCAGATGCTTGCAATAAGATTAAGGCCAAAAAGAGCAGATGAATTCAGGAAGTACTGGAACATGTACCACCATTTCCTGGGTTATGCACTGAATGCAGTGATTCCAATAAACATATTCTTGGGAATTTCTATATTTAAGCCTGAACATCAAGATTGGAGATTATTCTACATTGGAGTCCTTGTAGTCTTTGGCTTCATTGTTCTGGTTCTTGAAATATACACATGGATTTTGTTTAAAATGAACAAACCGAAACCTGAAGACTCAAAGCAATCAGCAACAACCACTACAACTGTTGAACAAGCAAACCAACAGAACCAAATCACACCAATGACTTAACCATTTGGCTCCTATCAAAGAGATTTTTTCGGCTGCACATGAACAAATAAAGATTGTTATCTTCCACGTTTTGTCCGCCTTTTTTTGATTTCTTTCTGTTCTTTCTTTATATATATATATATATATATATTTTGTTTTCTGAATTTAAAATGTTGTATGTGTTCTTGTAAAGTGTGCTGGATATGAATGCCCCGTATCAGGAAAAAGAAAAAGCAATTGAATTTTTGGGACAACTTATTTGTATTTTAAAACTCAATGAAAGAATCAATGTTTATTTATTAAAATTTTAATTGACATGAACTCTGTTGTGCAACAGTCACTGTTAAATTGCAGACTTAAGGTTTGCAGTGCACTTGGAATGACAGAGGATCAGTATGAATTAACAATAGGTATGTCTGGAGGCTTTGAGTAAGCAGTAAGGATCAAGTTATCACTACTACAATTGATCAGTCCTTAATGAAATCAAATGTATTTGATTGTATTGTCTGCAATAAGGTAATCAGAAACAGGAAAGAAGATGTTACATTGTTTAAAATGAGAAAAAAAAAAAGATTTTACTGTTCATGTAGCTGCAGGTTTTCTGCTTGAGGGGTCTGAATGCTTTGCATTTTACCCATAAGGAAGGCCGTGTTGCATTGCAGCCATTCTGGACACGTATCCTAGAAGTATAAAACAGTTCAGAACAGCCGATTTCAAATGAAAACGAAATTAGACCATAAATTGGCCGATTTTATTGTTTTAGTTCTGATTTTGGAATTGACGGTCCTGATTTTAGTTCGTCGATTTTGATTTGTTTTTTCAACTAAAAGTGAACCGAATCGCCAATTCGAAATCGAAATTACCGGTTGTATGTTTCCTAAGAACAAAAAAGGTCTGTAAACTAGCTGGTTTCGATCCTGCTTCTGATTCGTTAGTTTCGGTTTGATGTTTGCAACTCTATCTGCCAAAAAAGGAAAAAAAGAGATTGTAGTGAGTGAATCCCGAGTTAGTCCTATCCCTACCGAGTCAACTCATAAACCTCAAAACCCACACTCACAACTCTCTTATCTACTAAACCCTCCCCAATTTCCAACATCAACTTCACTTGAACATGACAACAACTTCTTCTTGTCTGCCGCTTACAATCAAATTCTCTCTGTCTCTCTCTCCACACAACACTTCTCTTTATTTCCCTTCTCACAGAAACCTTCATCTCTTAAAATTCCCGCACAAAACAACACGCAAAGTCTCATGCACTGCCACTGACCAACCGAAGTCACGAAAAGAGAATAAGGGTCCCAGAAAGAGCAAAGCTAAAGAAGAGTCTGAATGGGAAAAAGGGACTAACCCAGTTGGTTTTTTAACCAAACACGGCATTTCTCATAAACAGCTTGCTCAGTTTTTACGTGAAAGGTTCTTTTTTTTTTAATTAAATTTGGTTTTGGGGATCAGTTGAAGTTAAGAAAACAGTTCTTTATGTTTGTTTATAGTACAACTGAGTAAAAGTATGTCTTTTTTCAATTTTGATTGATGTTTAATGCGAAGCTTAGTTACTGTGTGAATTTTGCAGGCATAAGGCATATAAGGACCTCAAAGAAGCACTTTTCAATAGGAACCTTCAAATCAAGGACATTGCTTACGGGTTAGTTTAATTTGATAAATACCAATTTTCACTTTTCTAAATTTTCAATTTTGCTTACTTGCTTTGAATTTTATCTTGTATAGTTCAGTAGAATGTTTCTTTCAATAGCTGGTCATTTAAAACACAGCATTCAAGGATATAATGCATTTACATTGTTGCAATCCGGTGTTTGATAAAATGAGTTTTTATTTTTTTTTTCACATGAAATTGTCCTTGATAATCCACATGGAGAGAGAGTGATGTTCAAGTGAGTTTGATTCCTCCATGTTTGCTTGTCTAGATATGAGTTGATGGGTATGCATCGGCACCCAGAACATCGGGTTGACTTTATGGAGTGGGCACCAGGTCTGACGTAATCCTCTTACTTGATCAACTTCACATGCTTATGCCTCAATTCATTTTTTTATCAAAATTTCATTGCCTATATGAATATTTGGTGGATGCAGGAGCTCGATATTGTGCAATTGTTGGGGATTTTAATGAATGGTCTCCAACTGAAAATTGTGCGAGAGAGGGTGTTGGCCATGATGATTATGGTTACTGGTTTGTTGTTCTTGAAGATAAACTTCGGGAGGGAGAGGAGCCAGATGAACTTTATTTCCAGCAGTACAATTACATGGAAGATTATGACAAAGGCGATAATGGTGTTAGTATTGATGAAATCATCCAAAGAGCAGAGGATGAGTATTGGGAACCAGGAGAAGATACATTTGTTAAGAATCGGTTTGAAGTTCCAGCAAAGTTGTATGAGCAATTGTTTGGTCCAAATGGTCCTCAAACAGAGGAAGAATTGGGAGAAATACCAGATGCAGAAACAAGGTTTAAGGCATGGCAAGAAGAGCATAAGGATGATCCACCAAGTAACTTACCTTCGTGTCATGTGATTGATCAAGGAAAAGAGTATGACGTTTACAATGTAATAAGTAGCCGTGAATGGGTGGAGAAAATTCGTGCTAAGAAACCTCCTTTACCTTATTGGTTTGAAATACGTAAAGGAAGGTTGGCATGGTTGAAAAAGTACTCTCCGGCTATTCCTCATGGAAGCAAATACAGAGTCTTCTTTCAGACTCCTAATGGACCATTGGAGAGAGTGCCTGCTTGGGCCTCTTATGTACAACCAGGTAAACTTGCTTCTGCTTCTAACTTTTGCCTCCTGGATTTGCATACTCCTCGTCGAGGATCACATCCTCTAGGAAGATATGCTTCTCATTCGGCCCATGCAGTGTAATCATTGATGAGAATCACCTGTGACAGGATAAATGGATGACTGACTAACAAAAACGTAGCATTGCGGTCCATTCAATTCAGATTTAGTCTGCAAAAAAGCATGCATACTAGACCACAGCGTGATATCTTTCCTGGAGAATTAAAGCTTAATCTATGAAATTTCTAGTAGTTTAGGCTTCCAAAGATCACTTTATTAATTCATACCTATGCTTTATTAATTCATACCTATGCGTTTTTGTAAGATAATCATCATTAGGTACTTAATAGTAATACCAACTGTATCATACCAGAGAAATATGCAGCTGCAGGATGGGACTACTTCATGTAGCCAATGCCTTTATCTTTGAAAATCATGTAAAATATTCTGCTCTTTTTTAGTTCTTCTTTTTTGCCCTCGCCTTTTAAGTTTTACCTTTTATGCTATTTTGTGAACACTTTAGCATTTACTTTGTTACCTTTGTTTTCGGTCATGACTAGAATATTTGACATATTATTGATGAGCGGCAGCTCTTAAGAGTTTCATTCCTCATTTTCAGACCCTAATGGAAAGCAAGCTTTTGCTGTTCATTGGGAACCACCCCCTCAGGATGCTTACAAATGGAAAAACAGTCGTCCAGAAGTGCCAAAGTCCTTGCGAATATACGAGTGTCATGTTGGGATAAGTGGATCAGAGCCAAAAATATCTTCTTTTAATGAATTCATAGCGACAGTAATTTTCAGCTTTTGATTTATGTACTATGTTTCATTACCCATGTGTTGGCATATGGTAAGGATTTTCTTTATTTTTGTAATACTTTTTCCTGATGCAGGTTCTCCCTAAAATCAAGGAAGCTGGATATAATGCAATTCAGTTGATTGGAGTTGTTGAGCACAAAGATTATTTCACAGTTGGATATAGAGTGAGTTAAAATAGCTGTTCCCTAGTTTCTTTCTTATATTGCTTCGATGAGTTACGTTTATCTAAGGAGAAGATATTACACAACAGTGTTTCTATGTATATGGATCCGTAAACTGTTGGATTTACATGTACATATTACAGAAACAAACAGGATTAGCTGAAATTCCTTGTGCAACTTGATGGATGTTGAGCATGGTTTTTTCTCTTTTCATCTAAGCACAGTTTGAACTGTTGTGCCATTCTGTTAAGTTTTGCTATAAAATTATCGATATGTCTGCATATTCAAATTTTGCTCTCTTTTTTTTTCGGGATATGTGAATAGATGGTCCCCCTATTTAAATGCAGGTTACCAACTTGTTTGCTGTAAGCAGCCGATATGGCACCCCTGACGACTTCAAACGCTTGGTTGATGAAGCACATGGTTAATTTTCCTATCTAATGTTGCTTGTTATGTTCTTTAAAGTTTGAACCTGTGAATTCGTTTATATGTTCAAGGGATGTATGATCACATATAATTCTTAAATGACAGACATTGTTGCTTAGCTTGAACAAATTGGGCAGGTTCAGTAAAAAACAGTGTGGACAATAAACTGTTGTATTTATGCTTTGGCACGAATCTGTGTGATGTATGAACTTGCACCTTATTTCTATGCAGTTCATAAAAATGAATTTTCTTATATAATTTCTTCATGCATAGGAAGAAATAAGAATGTGAGCAATAGTAAATATGTGCGAAGAAAATAAAGAGTTTGATTTTATGATCTATCTTCACACAGAATTTTTCTGTGAATGCTTTCACTTGAGAAATTTTCTTGACATTGCAAAATATGTCTTTGACGTATCCACTGACTATTAAAATTACAGGTCAAGGACTACTAGTTTTTATGGACATTGTCCATTCCTACTCAGCTGCTAATGAGATGGTTGGACTATCACTATTTGATGGATCAAATGACTGCTACTTTCACACTGGTAATATTCCTTCACAAAATGGACATCAAACTGCTTGTATTTATTTTTTGCATTTCATCTGGGATTCAAGTACTCTTATATTTCTGAAAATGTTTGCCGTTAGCTCTAAATACTATTTCTGCATTCATAACAATGAACTATTTCACTGAGCCGTATCAACGCAATAACTCGTCTTGGTATGCTATTGAGTTTTGAAGATTATCTTTCTTTTTTTGTCATTCCTATTTTATTTTTCCTTTTATTTGTGACACAATGTTGGAAGAGTTTTTCAGACTGTCCAATGTGTATATTTTTTCACGGAAGTGCTTTTCATTTAGTGACTTACTTCTGTTGCTTGAATAGGTAAACGGGGTCATCACAAACACTGGGGTACCAGAATGTTCAAATATGGCGATCAAGAAGTACTGCAGTTTCTACTATCAAATCTTAACTGGTAAATGGGAAACACTAGAGTTGTTTCAGTTTATCTAATGATAAAATTATTTGTATCAATCCAATTTTGTATCCTTCTTTAGGTTTTCTTTTTTCAACTTGAACTAAAAAGCCCTAGTGTCAGCATCCATTTTAAATAGGTGTTGTTGGCATCGCTCATAGAATAATGTTTACGCAGGTGGATTGTGGAGTATCAGATAGATGGTTTCCAATTTCATTCACTGTCATCAATGATGTACACACACAATGGTTTTGCTTCTTTCACAGGGGACTTTGAAGAGTAAGCATTTTTCTTGTCATTGTTCATTTTGGCCTTTTGGGGCTTTTAATTTCCCTTTTCCTTTGCAAATTTTTAAAACTTGTAAGCTGTGGACATATTGTTCAGTTAAGCTTTCAATTTCTTTTTCTTATTTTCTCTCACCAAATGAGACCGGGAATTTTGTGTTTCTTCACGGTTAATTTTTCCTCAGATTGATGAGTATGTCTTGTCATTTCCATTACAATATTTGCTATAAAGAAAACCACATAGCATCATTAATGTCCTAAAAAAATTTAAATGTTAGGATCATAAGATCAATATTCAAACTGGAATAATAAGAGATCTGGGTTATGGATTACATGAATAATTTCAAAGAGGAACTTATATAGGGATAAAGAGCTAAAAAGTTTCTTTCAGAAACATGGATTTTTAGCATTATATTTGCGACAAGCAAATAGATTTAGTTGTGAATTTGTCTGGACAATGGGCTCCTAATAGTTTTTCTTAGAAATATTTTTTTTGTGCTATAAAGAATTCACTTACAGATAATTATGTGTCTTCTGCAGGTACTGTAACCAATACGTTGACAGGGATGCCCTTTTATATCTCATGTTGGCAAATGAGCTTCTTCATACTCTTCATCCTAATTTAATTACAATTGCAGAAGATGTAAGTTATCGTCTAATGCTTCCACGTAATAGTTTAATCTCGTCAATTATGTCTCAATATTTTTTTTTTGCTGTGAAGACGACGTTATATCCAGGACTATGCGAACCACCTTCACAAGGGGGTTTAGGCTTTGATTATTATGTGAACATCTCTGCATCAGAAATGTGGTCATCTTTTCTTGAGAATGTCCCAGACTCTGAATGGAGCATGAGCAAGGTTGTATCATTGATTATCTGATTTCCTCTTCTATTGTCATCCGATCGTAGCTTGTTACTTTCTATTGATTATTTATATGGCTTTGATGTTGAATTATTTGTTTCCCTCATAACCTAGAGATTGTGAACACACTAACGAGAAATCTTGTTACCTGCAGATCGTGAACACACTAATGGGAAACAAACAATACTGCCAGAAGATGCTTTTATATGCTGAAAATCACAATCAAGTAAATATCATACCGCTAGAGTTGTCTTTACCCATGAAAGCCTTCAGATGTATGGTATGTTACTCATAGCAACCACGTTCTGATATCTTTTTTCCCCCATCAGTCCATCTCTGGTGGACAGTCATTTGCAGAGATGTTGTTTGGTAAAATTAAGAAGGGTTATCCTGTTGAGGAGGAATCATTGCTTAGGGGATGTTCACTTCACAAGGTAAATGGTTCTATTGCTTTTCTTCTCTACTCTTTTAGTGCTCAATGACCGTTTTTCGATTACTGTTGTTTACAAAATGCCTAAATAACATCACTGAAAAGCATTTCATTTCATCTCCATTGATCAATTCTATGTTTTGTTTGGTTTTAAATAATTTCCCTTTTCTCTTGAGCTAGATGATCAGAATGATTACATTTACTATTGGTGGACGTGCTTACCTAAATTTTATGGGAAATGAATTTGGGCATCCGAAGGTGAGGTTCTCACAATCCTTATTTTTCCAATATTTTGAAGTTAATTTCATGAAATTCTCATCTTTTTTTTCTGGTGAGTAATCTTATGTGGTAGAGAGTTGAGTTTCCAATGCCGAGCAACAACTTCTCGTACTCACTTGCTAACCGCCGCTGGGATCTGTTCGAAAATGAAGACGTGCATCGCCATTTACATACATTTGATAAGGTGTTGATTTTACCTATTTGAATGAATGTTTAAGTCTGACAACTTTAGTTCTGTTGTAACTTTTTATTTAAATGATTCGTGCTGAATTTTCATCCTATATATTTGTTTCAACCTAGGACCTAATGAATTTGGATGAACGACTAAGGGTGCTCTCAAGAGGTTTGCCGAATGTTCATCATGTTAACGACACCACCATGGTAAGAAATGATTTCTTTTCATCTATTGCTGCTGTGCACATAAACACGTACTTTCTAGTGAGTTGCTTACCACTGTGATCATTTTGGTGGTGGAACCTTTTTCGCCTGGACGTTCTTTTTCCGAATATGTTTTTATTCCTTTTTCTATCTAAGTTTGGCATTGAAAAACATAATGGTGGCTAAGCAAATTGCTAAGATTATTAATATTAGAAGAAAGATGCAATTGTGCAGCATTTGTTCTCACTAATAGTTGAAAAGTTTTCTTTACATTTTTCATCTTCATGCATATGCTTTGGAGTAAAAAAACAACAATCACAGTGGAACACAGATTAGTTGGTAACAAATAGTGCAGCTTCCTCTTTTTGTTAAATCTTTTATAGCAGTCAAGAATTTGCATTCAAAAAGTTATAGCAGTCAAAATTGGTTATGGTTTTCTTGAAAAGGAAATAAACCAAAATGATCAGAAGGTTATGGAAATAAGCAACCTCTGTGGTATTTTTTTTTCTTGCTATTTCCAGGTGATATCTTTTACAAGAGGTCCTCTTCTCTTCATATTCAACTTTCATCCGACAAATGCGTATGAAAATTACCGTGTAGGAGTAGATGAAGCTGGAGAATATCAAGTAAGAAAAGCTCAACATGTTTTCTTAACTTGCAGAAAAATAACTGTAGACTTTCTGGCAAAATTTTTCAGGCATTCCACTGTTCTTCACTTGACGTTCTCTTATTTGTGTCACAGATTGTACTGAATACTGACGAAAAGAAATACGGAGGTCAGGATCTGGTAAATTCTAACCAATATGTTCAACGAACAATTAGCAAAAGGTAGCCTTGTCTTTTTTCTCACATTGATATGCATTTCTAGATTTCATCTTGTTCAATTCCTTCATTGATCTTGAGCTCTCTGTAATCTCAGAGCTGATGGCCTTCAATACTGCATAGAAGTATCTCTGCCTTGTAGGACTGCACAGGTTAGTAATTCGTTGCTGCAAAAATGATACATTTAATCAAGTTATTGATTCTTGACAGCAATTCTCTGATTTTTCCTTTTGCAGGTTTACAAATTAACTCGCATATTACGGATATGAACATTTCTTCCATGTTTTCTCTCAAAGGAAATGCAGGCCAGAGGTTTGAGAACACAAAGCTCGCCATGTGCATCTAGCTTCAGGTGAAAGATGTAGCAGAAATTGTGAACATGATATGAGGAAAGCCAATTTAGCGGCAAAATCCTGTCTGTGCACATATCTGCAGAAATTCTGAGATGGCCTGACATTATTCCATCAAAAGCTTGCTGCTGAACTGAACTCCGATGTTATTCAGCAGCCACTCGCAGTTTTAGTTACTCGGAGATCACTGTTTTCATGATACTGGTTTCGACGGAAGGGAATAGCTGAATATCAGGACACCATATCAGAACTCCATTCGATGGCTTCTCGGTTAATTTTTGGGTGACAACGGAAGTTTTATTGTCATATGTTTATGAAACAATGAAAAAATTACGGATTTTGGTGATTATGTAACAATGAACAACAAAAGTTACGAAAGATAAAAATTACGGATTTTGGTGATTACATAACAATGAAAAACAAAAAATTATGGAAAATTACAAAAGAAATAGCTTCAAACAAAAACAAAATATGAAATTCTTTAATTAAGTACGTGTTTTCTTCTTAAAGTTCTATATTACTTCTTCCGATTTTACATAATTGTTATATTTATAAAATTTATTTGATTCAAAATATTTATCATTTTATAAAATAAAAAATTATTTTAATCAATTTTTCTTTAATATTTTTTCTTTAATATTATCAAAATTTAATTCAGCTTATAATATAATAAATAATATTATTAACACTGATTTATACTTTAAATTTGAATATAAAAAATAATATTTTAGTTAATTTATTATTTTTAATTATTATCTTAAATAAAGTAAAAATAACAATCGGATGACTTTCCAATTTCACAATTTCCCTCATCTCAAACCCTAAAAATTGCCCGTTCACATACATCTTTTTTTTTTTGTTACCATTTTTTTACTGTACTTTATTTTCAATAAAACTATTTTTATCATATTATTTGATATAATATTTTAAATTCATTTATTTTTTTATTATTAAAAATATATACAAATATATTTAATCAACAAAAAGTTTAAATCTCAATATAAATAGAAAAAAAAAGGCTTAAAATATTTAAGGAGACGAACTTATCAGCTTGAGTGCTAAACTTCCCGACAAAACCCCCACGCGCATGCCAAGCACGTGTCATCTTTCCCTTACAACACCCTCTCCACTATTCCCCAAACAAACTCCCTTCCCTTACGTTAAATTCATCGAATTCTTACACAATTTAGTACTTTGAAACAGCAACCCCTCTTTCAAGATCAAATCTTTACATCGCCAAGCTAAATCACCATACCATTTACGACTCTGAAGTTTCTATCTTTATCAAACAAAACATATACATTTTAATGTCGAATTTACCCCAACCTCTCTCGCTCAACGCTCAGTTTGGAGGTCCTAGTGGCTCTGCCGCGTCATCAGCTACCGGTGCCGGAGGAGCTCCTGCTAATAAGGACCGGAAAATGGCGTCAGCAGAACACTTGGTTCTTGAATTAAGTAACCCTGATCTAAGAGAAAACGCTCTTCTTGAACTTTCAAAGGTAATAGTGATTGTAAGTTTTTTGGTTTTTGGGTTTTTGAAGTGGAATTGAATTGTGGGCTTGTTTAAATGTTGTGTCTCTTTGATTCGTTTCAATTGGGTTGTCGTTTGTTGTTTTGGAAATGTATTTTTTTGGTGATAATTTTTGTGTGTGATTGTTTTTTTTGGAAGTATAATTGGAAATTTTACTGAATGTTTTGTTCTAATTGGTTTTTTTGGAAGTATTATTGGAAATTTTACTGAATGTTTTGTTCTAAGTATTGATTTCTTGATATGTTCATGACTTGGGAATGTCAAAATGTGTTACTATTATGTTTTAAGGCGTGGAAACACTGAATTGAGTCATTTAATTTTGATATCAGGTGACATTTTCTCTCATCTGAAAAAATGAATCGAATGGTGTTTACTGGTTGTTTATTTCAATGTTACTTCGTCTAAATGGTTGCGCAATTTAGTTGTTGAAAATCTCTGCTCCATTTATGAATTAGTCTTTCTGGCTTTGGTTTCATTTTTTTAGAACAAGGAATTATTTCAAGATTTGGCTCCTTTCGTGTGGAGTTCTTTTGGTACTATTGCTGCACTCATGCAGGTATGCCTAATAATCTTGTGTTTTTTCTTGTTTTTATTGTTTAGAAAAGAGAATTGTTTCAAGATTTGGCTCCATTGTTGTGGAATTCTTTTGGTACTATTGCAGCACTTTTGCAGGTAAGCTCTTCAAGATAATTTTCTGATCCACTTCTTCTGCTCGTGTTTTTGTCAAGAAGTTTTTGGTTTTTTACTTGGCTTAGTTTACAGGAACCTATCTTGCCATAGTTCTTTGAAAAAAATAAGGCTAAAGGTTTTGAAATTGTACTTTATAATGTTATGAGTGTTAATGATCTTCCCTCAGTACTCATTAGTGGGAAGGATGGAAGTTTTACTCCGCAGTTTGATTTTAAACTAAGATCAATTTTTTATTTTGATACCGAGTTACATTATATGCGTTCTTTGATTGATGATATTGAAGTTCTCTCTCTTGCTTGCAGGAAATAGTTTCAATATACCCTGTTTTATCACCACCAAATTTAACTCCTGCACAGTCGAATCGAGTTTGCAATGCCCTTGCTCTTCTACAGGTCATTTTCTGCCTGTTCTTCTGTTTGTTATATTGGTTCAATGGTTCTGCTATATTCCCCTGTAAGCAAAGTCTCTTGCATTGCATACTTATTATGAGAAGTATAGTATGTCTATAGTTGTATTGAAATTTTTGTTTGGTATTAAGATAAGGAATCACATTAAGCTTCTTCAAAGATGTATTATGTATTGGGATTTTTGTTTGGTATTAATGATTGTATGTTTGATGATGTTATCCTATTGTATGTTTGATGATGTTATCCTCCATTTATAATCTTCAAAGCTATGGCATGACTACATGAGGATATATAACGTATCGTGTCTTAAGATTTGATGGTGGTGTTATTCAATATTTTCTTTTAATGAGTCATGCGGCATGTTGATTGTGTCAGACTGAAATCAAAATAAAGCGATAGTCAGTTACAAAGAGCTTAATTGTAAAATGGAAACGTTAGTTGCCTTTTAACTGTATTGTTAGCTGCTAGTGGAACAGTTCATTTTCGTCTGATGGAAATGTACTTCCAATGTCTTTTTTAATGAACCATATCATTGGATGCAATGAATATGACAAATGGTTGTATGTTTTTGCAGTGTGTCGCCTCTCATCCCGACACAAGGATGTTATTCCTGAATGGTAATATTTGTTTTCTTTTCTTTGTGACTGAAGAACCTTCGAGTGTGTTTAGTTTGGAAAATTTTCTGAAAATTCTCTAAATTTTAGAAAACAAAAAAAAGAAAATGCAATTGTTCAAAATCAATTTTCTGCTTTTGTTCTTGTTTTTCATTGTTCATTTTGATTATTTATAGTTTTGTATTGCATAAATAAATATTAGTTTTAGTTCCAATTAATAATTTTAGGTAATAGTAAGTTCTTATTTTTTTTCTAGTTTTATGTTTTTAAAACTTGTCAAAATGAAAAACGTTTTCTAGTTTTCAGAAATTGGAAAAAAAAATTTCAAACTAAACACACCTTAGTTTTCCGCGTTATCCGTCAAGTTTGAAACATGTAATGAACAGGAACTTTTAGTGTTTATTAAATTACTCTCTTTGTTTACTTTTGCAGCTCATATTCCATTGTATCTGTACCCCTTCCTGAATACAACTAGCAAGTCAAGGCCTTTTGAGTACCTGAGACTTACCAGCTTAGGTGTTATTGGTGCATTGGTGAAGGTACCTTCTTACTAACTGATGTTTGTTGCCATAATGATTCGAACTTAGTTATGTAACGTGTTAGTGACTTTTATATTATTTCCTTTTGCCAGGTTGATGATACAGAAGTGATTAGCTTCCTTCTATCTACCGAAATAATTCCATTGTGTTTGCGTACTATGGAGATGGGTAGCGAGTTGTCAAAAACAGTTGAGTCTTTTCTCTCTCTCTAATATATTAGCTAAGAAGATGTCTCTTTGATGATGTTATTCCTTTTGAAATTTCAAGTACTTGGTTTTCTAATCGTCGGTCAAGTTGATGTTGCCAAGCAAAATCGGTGAACATTTGTTTTTATGTGCATATGCAGGTTGGCCATATTTTTTGTTAGCTGACCTTAAGTTACTTTTGGTTTGTGAAATAACAGAGTGAAGTCTCTGTGGATCTTAAAACACCGTGATTCGTCTTGCATAGCAGTCAGATTCTTCGATACATTTTATTGAAAGATTCTTCTGATGGCAGGTCGCAACATTTATTGTTCAGAAGATTTTGTTGGATGATGTGGGCCTTGACTACATTTGCACAACAGCGGAGAGATTTTTTGCCGTAGGCCGAGTCTTGGCAAATATGGTTGCTGCTCTTGCTGATCAACCCTCGCCAAGGTTACTAAAACATATTATTCGATGTTATCTTCGACTATCTGATAATCCAAGGTACTTCTTTTGCACTTCCAAACCAACTTTGGCTCTAAGAAGCAAGACAGCCTTTTCTTTGTTTTCTTCTTTTCTTTTGCTTTGTTAGAGATAATCATATCACCTATCAACCTTTGGAAATCAGGGCTTGTGATGCATTAAAAAGTTGCCTCCCGGACATACTAAAAGATGCCACCTTCAGTAACTGCCTCCGCGTAAGTACCGCCATTACGCGTCCTATCATGAACATTTCAAGTACATTTTATCCTTGCCTCGCAACCAAACTAATTCACCACGGCGTGTTTCTCATGCTTTGCAGGAAGATCCAACGACGAGGCGATGGCTGCAACAGTTGCTTCACAACATTGGAGTGAGCCGCGTCCCGGCTTTCCAGGCTGCAGGAGGATTTGATCATATGCTGGTGAACTGAAAAAAACTGAACTTTATAGCACCCTTCATGGAATTCAAATTTGTCATACCTTTCTTTCTTACCTGTGTGAAGTAATGTATTTGATTTGTAATTGAAGGTCCTCTTGAAAGATGAGGTGGTCTAGTTCTTAGCTTACATTAAAACCTTGATGTAGTTGTTTATCTTCAGTTCTCTATGCAAAATCAAAGGAATGTTATTTACAGTTCATTTCGATCCAACTTTGGCTGGATAGCCATCATCGGCATGTTCTGATCATTTTCTTAACCTATAAAGAATTCAATATCCGTTAATTTTTTTATATTGGATTCTAGTTCATTGTTATTATCTTAAATTAGTAAATTTTTTATTTTCATTTTATTTATAGATGCAATTTCGTTCAAATGCTGTGAGTTTTCGACGGGATAATAGCACTGGTTTGTAAGACGGTCGAGAAATTTCCATGTCGGAGAAGGATGTTCAGAGAAGATTCATTTGGTCCAACAGATGAATGACTTGCCCAATAAAAAATATCGATTTGATCATTACTAAAATTATATATTAGAAACAACATTATGTATCTACTTCTCGAGAAAATATAATGTCATTTCTCGGAAAATTTATTACTTCTCGAGAAAATATAATTTGTCATTTCTCGAAAAATTTATTAATTTGAACCAAGTGATGCCTAAAATATAATAAATATAGGCCTCTCTCGATTCAAAATAGTAGAATTCTTAAGAAGTTGATTTTTTGAGAAATAATTTTTCAAGATGTAAGAATAAATGTTTATTTTAAATTATACTTTTCGAGAAGTTGATAATATTATTAATTTTTTTATAAATTGATATTAACATAATTGGCCTCATTAATAACCAATTAGATATTTTATGAGATAAATTCATGAATAAAATAGTAAAAATGATTCAATTTTTTTAAGAAAGTTTAATTTACCTGAGTTTTGCTAAGTAGCTTTACTTCAATATGAGAGGTGGTGTTTGATTTTCTACGAAGATGAATTCAAAAATATAACTAAACAAGATAATTTCATACACTTTTCAAAATGAACAACTTTCTCTCTTTATTTACCGTCAACTAAATGAGTACATAGAATTATATTCCTTGTACTAAACTGTTCCTACTTGCTATTAAATTTGGATAGAATTATTTATTGGCTAAGAAAAAAAAATGTACACTAAACAATGCAAGAACAAGAATGAAAGAATACCGACAGTTTCTTAGTTCAGTAGTATGTGGGTTGAACTTAGTAGTGTGAACCATGGTTCGATCCTCTGCAATGTCGACTTAAGAGGGGAGTTAACCTTAAACCATTCCATTCCCGAATTGGATTAGTCTCGGCCTAGTAGATTGAAAATACCGAAGTTTAGACAAAAAAACAAGAATGAAAGAATGGATGAAAATATTCAGGCGTGGTCACAACCAAATCGTTGAGAAGAGGACAAAGGAGATCATCATGTTGCAATAATTTTTGAGGAAAGGTGTCATATATTTATCAACACTTTTAAAAGGAAGATTCATGCCCTTTTTCTCCCCTCAAAAACCATGCATCAATACTCTCATGAGCTAAAGACATGGTTGCCTTTGGCCCCTTATCATGAATGTTACGGAAACAAGTAAGAATCTCACGTCGGTGACTTGTATTGTGCGTTAAAGATTTATAAAGAGTGTAGACTCGTAATTCCAAAGCGAGGACCAAACCATGGATCCGATTCTAGTATTATATGTGGACGACATAAAACTATCAACATTTACAAAACTGAGAATATAATGAAGGAACCATGAAAAGCAAGATAAGGATCTAATTGCAATGGCAGCAGCCTCCTTATGGACCCCAAGATGTAGATATAGGTCACAACACAAAAGTAATTTTTGTAGATCAATAATATTTCATCCGTCCCTTAAAAATAAGTATAATTTTTATATATAGTATCTCATATATAGGTACATTTGTCTTTCTAAGCTTATTTATGATAAATATATCGACATTTTTTATCCTCATTTATGAATTAATTTTTTTAATAGAGTAATTAATCCCAGCAAAGATTTTTTAAGAACACAATAAGAACAACACGTAATTTAATTAATTTTAACTACTACAACTATCATTTTCTTAATTAAAAATTATAAAATTCTTATTGTGCTTATTTTTATGAGACGGGTGGAGTATCAAAGAAAGAATTCTCATTTCACCTTTTTTTTTTCTCATTTACTACCACACAAGGGTAATGTAAAGCTAAAGCATAAAAGGGATTCAACTTTAAACAAAAAGAAGTAAACATTCAAAAAGATGAAATCTTTTGAAAATATATAAATCAAGAACATTCTTGGAAAATTTGCCCCACTTTCACACACCAACTAGGGCTAGAGGTAACCCTTTGATACTCTTATTTAATCCTTAGGAAAAAAAAACCAAAAATGTAAAAAATATTTTTAGTGAAGTCCATAATATAATAAAAAAATGTAAAATTTAGCTAGGAAATTTACATTATTAAAATTTTTAGTGTAATTCGTTAAATATTTTTCAATATGTAATTAATTAAGCATTATATCAAAAGAAAATTTAACAAATATATAAATAAAATATCCCCATGAAAATTCAACAAATATATAAATAAAATATCCCCATTTAATTCTAAACTCTTCACTAACACATCAATGTACCTACATGCACCATGCATATGAAAACATTAATGCAAATTTAGAGTTGTAAATTTCTGATAAGATAATACGATTTATGAGTACACATTATAATACAATACGAATGAAATGAATTTGATTTTTATAATATTTATATCACAAATAATTATATGTGATTAAAAGATAGTACGACATGATTGCGACACGAATTAACAACTATAAATGCAAGATACTTGTAAATATACCTTACTTTGTGAGAAAAATGTAGAACGACCTTTTTTATATTGGTGATGTGGAACGACTTTGCCACGATTTGTTATAATCATTCCAAAATAAGCTGAGTATAGAATCTATATAAATACCATATGGAATCAGCTAAGGTTGCTTTCAGTTGCTAATCCAAAATTTAATCTCAGGTATTCCACTTTAAAAAGGATTTTTTTTACGTTGTATGTATAATACAGTAGGCAAAAATATTGTTTTTTTATGATTTAATCTCAACCAACAAAATTATAGGCAATTTTCGATGAAAATCGTTGAAAAATGAGATTTTTCTGATGGAGCTCGTCAATTTGGCTGTCAGAAAGACATTTCCAATGGAAATAGTTGGCCAATTTTCTGACAGAAAGGAAAATGTCATTGAAAAATTAATTAGTGACAAATTTCGGTCGGAAAGATCATGTTAGAAGTGTCGGAAAATTCATGAAAGTCATGCTATAAAGATCATATGGCTATTAGTGTTTCATAATGATGTTTAAGGTCACAATAATGGCTAAAGCATGTGATGTGGGACGTGCAATGAATATTATTATCCATTTTAAGCTCTTGGATTTGCTGATAAAAACAGGACTTATTTTCAGTGTTATCAGAATCGGACCGGTGATCGAACCGGAAAAGAGATTGGGTGGTTGGTTTACTGGTCGAACCGGCGGTTCACTGGTTGAACCGGTAATTTAAAATAATAATATATATATATATATATATATATATATATATATATATATATTCTAAAGTTTGCAATTTTAACTTTTGTTTTCTTATAATATTAGTTTGTATCAGTAGAAAATTTTCATACAAAATGTAATCCAAGGCAATGAGTATAAAGTAAATTTTGAACATATTAAAGGAAAAGATAACAAATTAGTTGATTTTTTATCTAAAAAATTACAAATTCCCAGATATATTACACTTCCAAGAGGGGTTTCCTGACCTATATTACCCACAAAAAATTACACATAAGGAAGTAGTTCAAATTCAGAATATATATATATATATATACAAAAATATTTAAATTGAGAAATGCTTAAATTTTTTATAATCCAATATTGATTAAACACAACAAAAATTGTTCATAATTCAAGTTCAAATATAAAATAAAATATGTTCCACAAAATAAAGTAAAATGTCTTATAATACATAAATC
>CANYCX010655086.1:0-12067 GCA_948193385.1 Breynia disticha f. nivosa
TTGGCTTCTATGCGAATATGGCCTAAGGGCATGTTGTGAATTGACGATGTAACGAATTGTGTGTGAGCATCCATATGCACGTTATGATTGTTCCTTGTTGATTTTTTATAAACTCTTTGTGAGGTACAAATTATGTGTTGGTTATGTGAGTTTGGCTATATTAAGCATATTGGCTCGTGTTGTGATACAAATGAATTGGGGAACATTCATACCCATGTGTTATGGAGATTTGAGATTAAATGCATGGATTTGCATTCATACATATTATATTGTGTTGGCATGGGCATGTGTTTGTTCATGCATTGAGAAAAGGAGCTTAAAGCTCACATGTGACAAAAATGGGGGATTAGCCCAAATGTTGAGAACACAAGAGCGAGCCTCTTAGTGTTATGTTTATACCGAGCGAGAGCTCGATGCCGGGAAAGTCCCAATGAATTGAGATGAAATGGGGGATTAGCCCGATTGTGCAAAAAATAGGGGATTAGCCCATATGTGACTTAATTTCGGGCCAGTCCCGATGATTGATGCCGAGTGAGAGCTTGATGACTTGATGTCGGGCTAGACCCGATGATTTTAGACCTCAGGGTATACATATGTGTGGACAATGCATTACCATTGCACTTACATTCATTTGGCATACATGTTGTTGATTTGCACGGAAAAATGAATCTGTATGATTTGGTTATGATTGAATGATATGGAATCGTGTATGAGTTATGAATGGCTTGTACTTTGTATAAGAAACGAATGTCATTGTATATAAGGATAACCTTGTATGATCATATGTGGATTGTATGAGTTCTGAATGAACTTATGGATGGATATAATCTTGTATGGTAAAATGTAAATTGTATAAGTTGTACGCTCTATTCGGATTGGTGTTATGTGTGATGGTTTGATGATGAAAAGATAAGATTAATGGTATGGTTTGCCTTGTTGTTGAATAAATGAAAATGGAATTGAATAACTCGATGTATAACTATGAATGAGAGAATTGTTAATGATGATCGATGTTATGTTGAGGTATGTTTTATGGTTTAAATTGAAGGATTGATTATGAATGATTGAAAATGACAAAGGGAAGGAAATGGTAAATGTATGTGATTATGTGGTTGATTTTGTGGATTTGGTCGTTGAATCAATAATGTTGTGTGTGGATAAAGAGATGTAAAATGGTTGATTGAGAGGCTAAAAGGGTTGGGATGTTTAAGTGCAAATGATCCTACTTGTGTATGATTGAATTGTGGCATGATGATTTAATGTTGATGATAATCATGTTTAAAATGAAAAATCATGGTGATTAGAGTATAGGTGAGTTGTATGAGTGTTTTAGAGGTTGATTGATATGTTAAGTATGGTGGAAAATGTCTAAGTATGATATGTATTTTGGAATTGGACATAATGCTACTGACCTGAAAATAACGTATGTTTAGTGTACATAAACATACGTTAATTCAGGATAAACGTACGTTAATATAAGGCTGGCATACATTAATTTAGGATAAACCTACGTTAATCTAGGGTTGGCATACGTTATTCTTCACCTGGGTTTGTGGTTTTGTCTGTTGATGAATAACTTGTGTTATGCCTTGGTAAACATATGTTAATTTAGTGCAGAAACCCTATTTTGGGCTAAATAATGTCCTAATGATTATCTAAAGTATCATAATGGTTTAGGATGAATTCCTTAGTGAATAAACACATGAAATGGAAGAATAAAACACATACGGAACTTGTTGTGTGAGATGGCTTTAGGGCGCCATGAGGGAGGATAGGTCGGAATGGCCGAGGACTCCCCTGCACCCCAGCATGTAGTGACACTAAGGGATAGCCTTACTGAGTATTCAAAATACTCACCTGTGTTTTGCTGGATTTTGTGCAGAGTGATAAGTATTAGGGACGGGACTACGTGACCGACGAGGCTAGCGGTTTGATACTGAAGGTCGGGCTCCCAGTTGATTTAGTTGTGAATGCTTGTGTATCTATACATACATTAGTATAGATGAATTTATTTAACTCAGCATTCTAAACGTTTTTCTACGACTTCTGCATTTTAGATTTATATTTGATTTATATAACTTGTATTTCATGATTGAACAAATTATGGTATCATTTTATTTCTCCTACGACTTATGTTTTAAAAAGAAAAAAAATAGGTGTGAAAATCGGTTTTATTCGAAAAAAATTGGGCATCACAATGCCTGGACCGAATTCTATTTGAACGTGGGTGATACAATAGAGGAGGGAATTAATTATTACCTCTTGTTTATTTTTAGTAAAAGCTCAGAAAGAGCTAATCATCAAAACCTTAGAATTTTTCTAGATCTTAATTCTTGTATGAGGTGTTCTTGGTTGAAATCATTATTTGGCATTTTTTTTGTTGTGTTGGTTTGTTTGTAAAATAAAACATTAGAATTTGCGACAATAAATATGTACAAATAACAATCATATGCAACTTGATTTTAGAATAGAATATTGATAAATTTTTATAAGCATTGAAAATCATTATAATTAACTAAGATCGTATGTGTGTGCATCAATTTACATACGACGGAAACGTAAGTCATACATGCAAGTTAGCAGAATAAAATCAATTATTTTTCCATCATTAGCAAAGACGAAATAATAAAAAAAATTAGTCATATTTCGAAAATATAAGTCATACATGCAAGTCTTCCACCAAAATATGCAAAATACATGTATTAACTTCATTTTCTTTTGCTCTTTCTTTTACTATTTCACTCATAATTTATGAGATTTTAAATCTCCCTGCTTTCTTCTCAAAGTAATCACTAGTAGACGCAAAGGTGGACACTTTGTGGTGATTCCCTTGACTATTCATTAACCCTATTCCAAATTTTCTTTGCATACTTATATGCTTTAAGACATTAGAGTAGTTTTAGAGAACTATTAACTTTGAGTACATAGCATAAAATTTAAACTCAAAATTTATTTTTCATGGTGGAAAAACAAGTAATTCATACATGAACACTTTATAGAAACAATTATAATTCATATATGAAATAATAAGATGGAGACATAAGTCTTTGTTCATAATGCAACATAAATGCAATTAAGTCGTGCTTAAAAATGATCTTCGGCTAAGTCAATAATCAAGCAAGTTTTAAAAAATTTAAGCTCCTTTTAAGTCAAGGCACACATAATAAATTCCATGTTTATACTAGTACCACAATCATCATTGATAGCCAAGTTGCATTTATTCTAAGTATAAAATGATAAATCACTTTAATTAGACAAAACATGATTTTAATAAAGGACAATATTTCAAAATAAAAGTATGTTCAATAGGTGTTACACATGTATTGAAAACAAAAATATGATAAATAGAACACCAAATAAAGGCAATTAAAAATCAAAAGTAAAACAAAAAGAATAAGAAAGACAAATTGAAAATAAAAAACTTAACTAAAGGGCAAATTAAAATATTAATGATGGTGCAAAAATGAATCACTATTACACACATTCTCATACTTAAAACCAATATTGTCCTTAATTTTAAACATTAAACAAACAAAAGTAAGCAAAAAGTATGAAGAAAATGTAAAATATTAAAAAAATATATAAAAGCGTAACCAATATGCAGACAGTGGTGATAGTCTTCATATGTAGTAATGTTCAAAACCACCTTTCCATGCAAACAATGACAAAAAGACACATAACCATGTAAAATTATATCTTACATACATAAACTGTATAGAAGAAAGAAAAAAACATGGATTGCCTAACATTTAGAAATTGAACAGAGGACATATCCATGACAAACTAGTAACTAAACAAGCATCCTGCTTATCACCAACAACACATCCATAAAGTAACACATCATACTAGCTGTTTATCGCACCCTTGGTCAGTAAATAGTAGACATTAATTACCTTCCCATACTTATTACAAGTCATCAATAATATCAAGATCACAAAATAAGACAAGTAAAAAAACGATAGGGAAAAGAAACTATGTTGCCACAAAGCTTTTGCATGCTTATGCGGTGTGGTTTGCGATGCCCATGATGTCGCCATGCTCCTCAATTTTGATGTCATCTAACGTTTATATCTTTTATAACATTGTAATAAATGCAAAAAACCAATATTAGATATTATGGAAGTGAATTTGAACTATGTTTGACTCTAAAAACAAAATAATGACAAAACTCAAGTGATTTGGTGTAATATTCTCATCCTTAAATCTTATAATTAATAAGATAATTAAAATAATTAATAAAGCTAATAATTCAGTTCATTACTTTAAGGAAACAAGAGATTTATTATGAGTTGATATAAAGTTGATTGTAAATATACATAAAATAATGAAGTTATATGAAGGAAAGTAAAGTACAAGGGGTGGGCACGACCGCTCGTTCATTTCAAAGACTGCGCGTACTTTTTGATGACCGCGTGTACTTTGCTGATCTGTTGAAAAATTGGAATGCTTTGGACAATGAAGGGTGACAAAGCTCTGTTTCATTTATAAAAAGGAAAGAAGCAGGTGAAAGGTTCAAAGCTGAGTGAATGAGCGAGAGAGAGAGAGAGAGAGAGAAAGTTGAGAGAAAATGGAAACATAGGAAAGAAAGGAGAGAGAAAATGGAGATTTTAGGGAATCAATTACTATATTGATATTGGAAAACCACGGTGTGAATGGTAAGGAAAAATATTGGATTTTTGGGTATAATATACTTTTAAGTTTGATATTTATAGAGGATATCGTAAATAGTTATATAGAAAGTCGATTAAGTTAACGGGACAAAATCAGAGGCTAGAGGAGCTCCAAAAAATAAGGAATTACAGTTGAGTAATCCAGACTCACTTAAATATAGTTTTATGTGTGATCACCCCAAGAAAAAGACAATAAAAAGGTTATGTCATGACAATTGTGTGATTAGTTAGAAATATGAATTATATGAGAAATGTTAGAATTTGCTAGTGTGAGAAATTGCTAATAGGAGGTGCATGAGTTACACATATGCCATGATATAGATAATCGGAGTGTTTGTTTGATTTATTTGAGTTTAGACAATGCATACACGTAAATAACCACCAAGATAAATTTACGAGTAGAAAGAAAATGACAGCATAGGCATTTGGATGATTGAGATGTTTGATAGGACAAATATGATTATAGGTGAAACCTTAGGAAATTACCTTATGATAAGATAACTAACATAAGTCTAAAAATAATTATAAAGAAGAAATAAAAAATGATGAATACAAAATAGACATTTAAAATAAAAACAGAGATATTGATTCGATAGGAAGTTCATGATCATTCATGATTTCCTATTTATAGAAACGGTATTATTGCTATGGATATATGATCGTATACCAGCAAATACGATTAAATTTATATATGAATATATAATTAAATGGTCGCAAAAGATATGAAATGAAACAAAAAGAGAAAATATAGAATATGAGAATGTATACATATATACATTCAATGTTTGAACAGGTACATACGTAATGAAAATACGAATAGGTAGTTTACATTTATTCACCAACATACAATTGCATGATTGCATGGATATGGATACGTAATATGGATATCCAATGAGATACGGATATGATATGATATGGTATTGGTGGAGAGATGGTTTGGTGATATAATGATCAATCATATTGGAGAGGAAGCACAAAGAGGAAGATACTGAGTATATTGCATAACTGATTTACGTTGCATGACAATATATACAAAGTTATAGAATATGAATGAAATGATTACAGGAAATTGTATATGAATGACATGATTACAAGAAACACATTTCAATTATTACATCGATTATATATGAATGTGGACGTATACATACAATGGCGACCATAGACGATATGATCTGCACTGATACAAAAAAAATGAATACAAATCAAGTTACAGAACATATGAGTAATAAAGAAAAGAATATGATATCTAGATATAAAGAAAATAAAGATAACTTATATACTTAAATGAACAGATAGATTATAGGTAGAATCATAGAAATACCGAAATGGATAAATTCTTATATATGATTACTCACTGAGCCCGCAACTCATACAGCAGCAATTTTTTTTCAGAATCAGGTGGTAAATGAAAAATCATAGTGACATGCCAGCAAGTGTGTCAACTGTCTCTCCTCAGCACATTCCCACCCTTAAATCTTATAATTAATAAGATAATTAAAATAATTTATGAAATTAATAATTTAGTTGATAGCTTTAAGGAAACAAGAGATTTATTATGAGTTGATATAAAGTTGATTGTAAATATACATAAAATAATGAAATTATTTGAAGGAAAGTAAAGTACAAGGGGTGGGTACGACTGCGCAAACTTTTCGATGAGCACAAGTACTTTTTGACGACCGCGCGTACTTTTCGACGACCGCACGTACTTTTCGACTACCGCGCTTACTTTGCTGATTTGTTGAAAAATTAGAATGTATCGGAAATTGAAGCGTGGCAAGGCTCGGTTTCATTTATAAAATGGAAAGAAGCAGGTGAAAGGTTCAAAATCTAAGTGAATGAGCGAGAGGGAGAGAGTAGAGAGAAAATGGAAACAGAGGAAAGAGAGGAGAGAGAAAAAGGAAGATTTTAGGGAAAACGAGCTAGGAGTCGAATCAAAGACACGTAATCGATCGTAGAATCGAGCAGGGAATCGATTGCTATAATCAATACTGGAAAACCACGATGTGAAGGGCAAGTAAACAATATTATATTTTTGGATATAATATATTTTTAATATTGATATTTATAGAGGATATCATAAATGGTTATATAGGTAGTCGATTGAGCTAACAAGACAAAATCGAAGGCTAGAGGAGCTCTGAAAAAATAAGGAATTACAGGTGAGTAATCTAGACTCACTTAAATATAATTTTACATGTGATTATGCAGAGTAAAAGATAATAAAAAGGTTATGTCATGACAATTGTGTGATTAGTTGGAAATATGAATTATATAAGATGTTAGAAATTGCTAGAGTGTGAGAAATCGCTAACACGGGTTGTAGAAGTTGCACATAGGCCATGATATAGATACTAAGAGTGTTTGTTTGATTTATTTGAGTTGAGATGATGCATACACGTAAATAACCAACAAGATAAATTTACGATCAGAAAGAAAATGACAACATATGCATTTGGATGATTGAGATGTTTGATAGGACAAATGTGATTATAGATGAAACCTTAGGAAATTACCTTATGATAAGATAACTAACATAAGTGTAACGACCTAAAATTTCACATAATAAATTTTCAACTAATATATATATATATATATATATATATATATATATATAATTAGGTATAAATTTTTCGCGAATTAAAAGTATTAGTTCGGGGGAAAATGTGAGAATTTGTCAGAATTAGTTAATAAGTAGAAGAAGTCATAATCGGGGTTGTTTAGACGAGAGGGAAGGTCGAGGGTTAGGCGGATGGTTAAAACGGCAAAACTGTCCTAATTGAGTTTATATATATATCTTTGTTCCACTCTCTCTCTCTAACATTCCTCACTCACGTCTCTCTCCTTCCAATTACCGTTCCAAAGCCGAAAACCCTAATCATCATCGAACCTCATAGAATCTCAGTGTTCGGGAGTGTTGAAATCAGTTGGTAATCTAAATTCGGTAAGATTTCTTATGTAGAATTTTCACAATCTTGTTTTTTATCTTGGCCCAACTTTCCGATGAGATATCTCCTTCATATAAGTCCAATTTGAGCAAAATATGGCTCGTTGGAAATCTTAATGTGTGTACTATCCATTAGTAACCATTTTTTGTGTTAATTCATGGATTAGGTACATGAAATTAGTGTTTGTAAACGGACATGTCAAAGTGACGAGTTTGGGTTTCCTAACCCTAGGTTCGTTTTGGAGTATTGTTGTTTAGGTAAGATTCTTCGGGGCTCTATTGAGGTTATTTTAATGACCAATTTAATTGGGTCTTAATTAATGAGTGAGTATGGATCGAGGATAGGAAATTGGTTAGGGTTTTGGAAAGGAAATCTGTGGAAATAGGGTATAGCCTTTGTATCGAAAAGTAGAAAACGTAAAAACATATCTAATTAAATCATAGGAAGCATTAAAGATGGTTGTAAGAAGGAAAGAATAAGTTATGTGAAGGTGGTTGGTGAGAAGTATTAATAATAGGGGGAATAAAGAAAAGAAATGGGGCATATAAACTTACATAAACATAAGAACATCACTCATTTATCGTTTAGCATAATCTTATGCATATGTGTGATTGATGTAATCCTTAATTGTGAATAGGACGACCGAATCAAGGCGAGGGTAGTTCCCGGCTAGGTCATTAGACGAGTTTTGGAAGGTAAGTAACACGAATGCAACCATCCTTGTGTGTATTATATGAATGACAATTTGTTTTGATTCGTGTGTTGGATATAAGAGTTGATTTTGATTGATGTTAAGATTGGTTATGATGATATTATGTGGAGTGCTAAATGTGTAAGTTGGTATGTTTGATGATATATGATAAGTGTTTTGGATGCTAGGTTGTTAAATGAATAAGTAAGGTATGATTGACTATAAGGGATTAAATTGTGGATGTGGTCACATATTGTTATGTTCGTGTATGATCGAGTTAATGTTGTGTTGGGCATGAACATGTGACTGTTTTGGTGTTGCTTTATAATGGAGTCCTGTGTGATTGATGATGTTTTATTGGACGTTGATGAATTGGAAATAGTGTACATGTAGCATTCATGCATGAGGGCTTTTGTTGAGCATGTAAAACTTAAAGGATAAAGGCTCTTAATGAGCACTTAGTGTGCAAACATTTGGTGCTTAGTGCACAATGTTTTTAGTGCTTAGTGCACAATATTTCGGGTGCTATATAAAACATGCTACACTGGGCACAGTGGTTGAATATTCAATATACAGATGTGTGTACGAATGTGTTAGGCCAAAACAGGGTGTATTTATGGATATCCACATCTTATAACTAAAACTCCCGGCCGGAAGGCCCGTTTGCAAACGTCAGTGATATGGCCAAAATAGGGCGTAAACTAAAATTAAACTAATACTATGAGTGATCATAGAAGTATGCATTATGGGTCACACATTCATATTCCTATGTTTCACATGTATTAGTTTTTTCTTAATTGAGTTTATATATCAAACTGTTTTTATGAAACATTGTGCATGAAATATTGTGAATGATTATATAAAATTGAGGGTTTGCTGATTTGAGAGGATCATGTTGTGTGTTGTGGCATGATTGTGCTATTGTTTTGATGAATTTTAGGTGTGATTTGAGATATTGAAGTTGAATTGATTATAGGTGAGGTTGGTTTGAATGTTTATGAAGGAGTTGTGTAAAATGTGGTTTTGGTTTGAGTTTTTGACAGGCAGTCCGGGATCCACGCGAAGTGGCCTCAAAGTACACGGTGTCGCCTTGATCACGCGTACTTTGCAGTCGACCACGCGTTTGTCTGCACCCAGACTACGCGTAGTGGCAGCGACCCCGTGTACTCCTTGGCCACAACGCGTAGTCTAGGTTGACACTGTTTGGATCTCTGGGTGCCATTTGGTTTGGCAGAAATGGATACCTTATGTGTAAATGTTTCCAAGTATCGATGTTACTTTGTGATTTATGGTATATGATGATAAATTTAACAATGATTTTGTTATAATGTGAAATGCTTTGAGTGTATGAATAATTAAACTGCGGATGGTTGTCCATGTCGGTAAGTGTTGCTTATTGGGTCTCGCGACTCACGGTGTTTTATACCTGCCGTGTGGGCAGGGACCTAAGGAGACATTTTGGATCGAAAGGTGTAAAGATTTTGGACGCTCCAACTCAGATCGCAGACCAAAAGACTGAGGTGGGCTGTGCACTGGAGTTTTCTCTCTCCCATTTTTTTTCAAACTTGTATTTGAAATTGTATTGCAAATATTCATTTTGTAGGGTTATGCTCAAAATGGAATTAGTCTGGTTTCTTTTCTTAGAATTTCCTTATTCCTCAACTTCCGAACTGCCTAATCCAGAATCTTTACTGGTTCTTCCTTATATGTCATATCATCAGAGATTTCCACTTCTGGCTCTGTGATCACATGGCTGGGGTTTGAACGATAACGCCTTAATATGCTTACATGAAATACAACATGTAGTCTGGAGAGTTCATCTGGTAATCTCAACTGGTAAGCTAACGGTCCTACCCTTTTTATGATCTCATAGGGCCCAATGAAATGAGGACTTAGCTTCCCGCTTTTTCCAAACCGCAATACCCCTCTCCAGGGCGATACCTTCAAAAACACTTTATCTCCCACTTCATACGAAATTTCCCTTCGGTGTTTGTTAGTGTAGCTCTTCTGACGGTCTTGTGCAGCTTTAATACACTTCTTGATAACCTGAACCTTTTTTACGGTCTGCTGCACCAACACAGGACCTTCGATCTGTCAAAGTCCTTCAACATCCCAAATTACTGGGCTTCGACATTTCCTTCCATACAGAGCTTCATATGGTGTCATTCCAATACAGGAATGATAGCTGTTGTTGTACGCGAACTCTATCAATGGCAAATGCTCGTCCCAGTTCCCTCTGAACTCGAAAATACAGGCTATCATCATATCCTCCAGAGTCTGTATAGTTCTTTCTGACTGACCATCAGTCTGTGGATGAAATGTTGTACTAAAATGCAACTTAGTACCCATAGCTTGTTGTAGACTACCCCAAAAACATGAAGTGAATCTAGGATCTCTATCAGACACTATGAAAATAGGCACTCCATGGAGTCTTACAACCTCAGCGACATATTTTTCTGCTAATTTTTTCAGAGAATCTTCCTGTCTGATTGCTAAGAAATGCGTAGATTTGGTTAACCTATCCACAATCACCCAAACTGCGTCATGATTCAGGAACGTCCTGGGCAATCCAATCATAAAATCCATGGTAATACACTCCCATTTCCACTCTGGAATAGCTAATGAATTCAGCTTCCCAGCTGGAGCATGATGTTTAGCCTTGATTTGTTGACAGCTTAAACATCTCGCCACGAATTCTGTGACTTCTCTCTTCATACCCGGCCACCAGTATAGCTGTTTTAAGTCTCTATACATCTTGGTACTACCTGGGTGAACTTAATATCGAGAGGAATGTGCTTCCTGAAGAATTTCTTCCTTCAGTTCTGGACAATTCGGCAAACATAATCTCCGTCCATAGTGCAAAATCCCCTGATCATCTAACACATAAGGTGTTTCTCTTCCTCGGGTTACCTTTTCCTTTGCTAACCTGAACTTCTCATCCTCCATTTGCTTTGCCTCAATCTGTTCCCTGAACGTCGGCCTCACTGATATATTGGTAAGCAAATCACATCCAGCTCTAACCGTAGTTCCTGCATCGTAAAAAGTGACTCCACATTCTATGCAGGTATCTCATCTCTCACTAACGATTTTTGGCTTAGAGCATCAGCCATGAAATTAGCTTTACTGGGATGGTATTCTATCGAACAATCATAGTCTTTTAGAAGCTCAATCCATATCTGTTGCTTGAGATTCAGCTCTTTTGGGGTTGTAACATATTTTCGGCTTTTGTGGTCAGTAAAAGTCTTGAAGGTTTCTCCGTAGAGATAATGCCTCCAAGTTTTAAGAGCATGAATAATGGCTGCCAGTTCATGGTCGTGTGTAGGATAATTGAGCTCATGTGGCCTCAATTGTCTGAAGATATATGGTATCACCTTCCATTCTACATCAACACACCTCCTAATCCCATCCCAGAAGCATCCGTGTAAACCACATACTCTCCATCCTCCGATGGTAATATTAGTATTGGAGCCTCCGTTAGTCTCCACTTAATCTCTTCGAAACTGTTCTGACATTTCTCATTCCATTCAAACTTGGCATTCTTCCTTAGTAAACTAGTCAGCGGTCTTGCCAAAATTGAGAAATCCTAGATAAAACGCCGATAATATCCCACCAAGCCTAGGAAACTCCGTATTTCAGTCACATTCTTCGAAGCTTTCCAGTCTTCCACTGCTTTAATTTTTGAAGGATCTGGTTGCACACCAAGTTTAGAAATGACATGGCCCAGAAAAGCAACTTCCTCCAGCCAAAATTCACATTTA
>CANYCX010655228.1:0-20507 GCA_948193385.1 Breynia disticha f. nivosa
CATGTTAGGTCTTAAGGTTATATCTGATTAGTGGTAGTGAGAGATTGTTTGTGTAAGCCCTAGCCCAATACATTGTTTGTAATTTTTATTATTGATTAATAAAATTATGAGGCATTATTTTATCATATCATGTATTGACCTGTGGTATATGTTTGATAAAATATCTAAGAATGTTAATTAAGCGCTTGAGGTATCAAGGTTGAGGAACTTGATAGTAGAACCTAGAAGTTATGATATTAATGTTCTAGATATCCCTAGTGGCTTATTTCTATGGGAATAGAAATGAATTAAGACTAGTATGTACTTTGTAGATGATCATGTTCTATGGGTCATAGATATTAGGGATATCTAGCAAAGTGCATAGGTATAATGTAGAGCATTGTACTTGGAGAGCGATCACTATTTTCGATGTCAAATATTATCCTTAGACTTAAAATCACTATGTCTCTTGTTGTAATTTTTAGTGTACTTTGACAAACGCCTAATGTGACCGTAAAAGGTTGACTAGTATGGGTATGATTGGGTTTGCTAAGAATCATAAGTAAGAGCAGGAGTGAAGTGAAGGGATGGACCCTCTCAATGAGAGAAGATATCACAGGCCGCTTGATAGAGAACATTTGGAAGAGTGTGGCCATACCCGAATGAAATGATTAAGTCATTTATTCAAAGGTCATGGGATGTATTTGAATTATAGTAGGGCTGTTGACACCGCTCGTCAGCTATTTAATTTAGGCTGATCATAATGTCTTACTAGAGACCGCCTATGATTTATGAGTTATTAAACTCATTGCTTTATTAAGTAGTCGTACAGATCGAACACAGATGACAGAAAACCTAAAAGGGCAATTTTGGTTTTTCACCTTAGGTCAAAATCCAGTCATTGGACCAGATTAGGCATTAGGGCCAATTGTGGTAATTGGGCCAAACATGGATGAGAAATAGTATTTCTTACTTGATTTTAAGACAAATATTATTTATTAAATATGATGTCTTAAGTGGAAATATGAAAGGAATTAAGAAAGAGAAAATTTAGGAAGTTTGTCTTAAATTAAGACAAGATTAATGTGGGATAAATTAAAAGAATAAAATCTTTTAATTAACCACTTTAGATCACGACATATGGGGTGATTTTGTAGAGCAATTTTTTTTAAAAGACTTAAGAAGTCCTAATGGTATTAGGATTGTTAAGTAGTTTAAAAAATCGAAACACTAGTCTTTAAAAGTGAGAAAACCCTAGTCTTTCTTAAGAGTGAAAGTTGCCCCTCTAAACACTCCTTGGTCGTGAGTCTTCCACAAAAATTAAGAGTGATATTTTTGAGTTTTCTCTAGTGAGAGATGTGAGATTTAGGGGCTGATATCAAGGTTTGATCATTGCTGTGCATTCCGTTTCACAAGATCTCATCCAAAATTGACCAAGAACAGGTGATTCGATTTCCCTTTGTGCTAGTACACCTTTTCGTTTAATCTGTGTGTTACTATTGTATAGGAACCAAGCTTGGGGTTCTAGATTGGTGTCAGAAAGGTCTGTTCGAAGTATTTCGAAATGGTAGTTACTGTTCTTTCCTAAAGAACCCACGGCATTAGAAGGAGAAGGAAGAAAGAGTAAGTTTTCTTTTCAAGATTCAACTTTTATGTTACCTAGTATTCACCTTAATGTAAACATATGTATTAGACATGATTTTGATGTGATCTTGGACTATTCTTAGCGTGTTTTATGTGTTTTTCCATTGCCTTTAGTCTTAGAACAAGTTAGGAAAGCCAACAAGTACCCAAATATGAAATGGGGCGCACGAGTATGAATCATTTATAAAAGAAATTATGATATGAAAATGGGGAGCAAGAGCATGCATCAATGAGAAAATGTTTGCATGATTTTCACTTGCTCACATTGCGAGCATTTATAAGATTTTGTATGTTGTTTGTGTTAATTGAGTGTTTATGTCTAATTATGATATGATGATGAAACATTTTGTGTGATGGTATGTTATGGTTTGAGGTGGATAATTTTGTTGGAAATAAGTGTTATTGATGTATGGATTTATTTGTTGAATGTGTTGTTGAAAATGTGCTATTTAGTTAAAGCGATGGTTGAGAAGAGTGAGGTAAATGTTGGATTTGTTGGTATGGCTATTTGACATAAAAAGGAGTCACGTACTCCTGGAATCATATGTGAACCAATTAGAAAATGGCCTAGGTAAACCATTCCCTAGCTAGTTCACAACTTAAATATTGAAATTGAATTCCAAAAGCAAATTTAGGGAAGAAAATGGTCTACAAATGGTTTGCCTAGACTGTTTGATAGACCATTTCAAAAAGACCATTCTGGACAAAAGTATATGATCAGACCAAATGGTAAGGTGAACAGTCTACTCAAACTATTTTTTCTCTAAAATGGCTAGATTTGAAGTAAACTGAGGTGGAAATGTGATTGCTAGTAAGGTTAACTTGTATGCTTGTAGGAATGACATATTGGGCATAAAGGAACATAAGATACAATGTAAATTGCATGAGTTAAATAACAGTTAGAATGATAGGAGAACCTATAGGTTCAAAATGTAAATGAATTGATTGTGTATCATGGTACTAATAGATGAGTTCGAGATTTGTATGACTGCATGAAGATATGTCATTTGCATAGATTACTAGTTAATGTGTTAAAAGGGGGTTTGGAATGTCATAGGAATGTGTTAAATGAGGTTGACAATCATGTGTGATTAGAAAGTAATTTAATCGGCAAATGTATGCTTAAGATTGTGGGTTATGGGTGGAGTTTGTGCAATATACAAGGTTCTGTAGGAATATGAGTCTGAAGAGAAAATGGCTAAGTTAGTTAAGTTGAACAATGGCTTGAATGACATAAATGAGCATAACGAATATGAAAGATGACTTAACAAATGTGTGCATGAAATAACGATTGCAATGGGCTATATGGTTTGAATAGTGGCATAGGGGAATATACACTCACTAAATTTTAATACTTGTGTTGTTTTTGTATTATTGGTTTATGAATGTAAGAGGCAAGAGGACTCCCACGAGTGAGGTCGGCAATGTACTATAAGAGAACTGATTTGATAACTTATAGGATTTTGTAAATCATTTTTAAATTATGCGTTGATTTTGTAAACCCGACATGCATATTTCATATCTACTTAGGCTTTCTGACTTAGGCTTTCTGACTTAACAATTATAATATTAACTGGTTTCATGTTTTTGTCGTTATCACTGTATTACAATGAGTTTAGATTGCAAGAAAAAAAATTATATAGAATTTTAGGAATGGAGATTAATTAGTTTATAAAAAAAGCTTTAAAATTGAGCATCACACAATAAATTCTATCTTTAGTGTTAATGATCAAAGAACTGAATCAACTATAGAATCTCTTGACTAAACCTTTTTATTATTGAATTTTCATCCTATTTAATTTCTTTTATTTCTTTTAATTCTATTTTCTTTAATTCTAGTAATTTTATTCTAGTTTTAAAACAAATTTCACATAAAAACAACATTCTGCTAGTAAGACACTTCAAGGACACATTGGATCCTCCACTGATTGCTTGCTTTCAACCATTCTGGCCAGAAGGACACTTCATGGCACATCTCTGTCCTAATAGCTTATTATTAATCACATAGATTCAAAGATTAAAAGTAAATAAAATGTAACTTCAAAATATACTGTTTAATTCTAATTAATCAAATAGATTTTAAGAAAAGATAAAGACAAATGTAATTAGTAATATTAAAGTGATTGTAAAGTAGGAATGAAAGAATAATAGAAAAAAATAATAGAAAAATGTTAAAATTTATAGGGCAGGCATAAAAAACTAAAGAGAAAAGAAAAGATAAATTATTAATTCCAAGATTCAGAAAAATAGATAAACCAATAAAGTAAATTATAATGAATAAATTAAATATATTGAGCTTTAGAATATGTTTAAATTATAATTTAGATGGAAATGTATATAAAACCTTGTATAGGTTTAATTCTGGTGTAACAATCTCATCCGAAAATCCTAAAATTAATAAAATAATTAATGAAATTAAGAATCTATTAGTTAAATATGAGTTGATATATAGTTGATAGTAGGTTTACATATATAAGAGAATTGCTGCAAAAAATAGGAAGTACAGGGGGTGGCAGAGTACATGCAATGGACTACACATTGTGGCCACTACAACTTGTAGTATACTACACGTGGCCAACCAATAAACGCAAGGTGAACAGCTACCGTGTGTACTTTTGGTTTACAACATGTAGTCTTGTAAATATGGCAAAATTTCAAAATGTTTGGAATTTGAAGCATGAGGTGTGTTTTTAAGGAAATAAAAGGAGCTAAGGAGGAAAAAATTAAGCAGAAAAAGGGGAGAGCTTAAGAGCAGAGAGTTGGAGAGTTAGAGAGGGAGATCAAAAGAGAGAATACGAAAAGATTTTTAAGAAAAGAGATAGAGATTTTGAGGAATTAAGTTTGAAATTGACGCGAGAATGTTAAATAGATCGTATGATCGAGCAAGGAATCAATTACTATAAATGATACAGGAAATCTATGGAGAAAATGGTAAGAAATTAATATAGGATTAATGATATGAATATATTGTTTGATGGATTTTTTTATAGAGAATTTTGTACATGGTTATATAAAATGTCAGTCGAGTCGATGAGACTAGGATTAGAGTTTAGAGGAGCTCTGAATATTACGAATATACAGGTGAGTAATCTAGACTCACTTTTATAATAGTTAAATAGGTGATCACGTAAAGAAAAGATAATAAAAAGAATATGCCATGTTGATTGTGTGCGATTAATTAGAAATATTGATTATATGTCTACTAGAGTGTCAAAATTGTTGATGTGGCATGGAGGGGTTGCACATATGTCACGATGTCGATAGTCGAAGTGTTTGGTGATGATTGATCATTTGAATGGAATGATGCCTACATGCTAATCATAGAAAAAATAAATTTACTTCCATTATGAAAATAGAAGCATATGCATATGGATGAATGAAATGTTGTGATAGCAAAAGTATAGTAATTGTAATGACAATAGGGCGGGTCAAGGATGGATTATTTTGTCCTCGTACCTACCTTGTAAAGTATATTTTGACCCAAACCTGCCCCATTACCCATTAGGATATGAAAATTAATACCCATTCCCGACCAGTTGAAAAATTAAAAAACCACCCCACCATGCACCCTCACCTGCTAAATTAAAATGTATTTTCTAAGGAACATAATTATTTTGTATAAACTTCAAACAATACAAATATAATTCAAGACATCATAAAAAAAATTATAACAGGATAATAAACATATAATCCATCATATATTTTTTACAAAGAAATCTTGTCCAAAATATACAACTTATAACCAAAAAATATTTGATATTCATAGTTACTTTGCCTGCATTTCCAAAAAAAATTATGCAGATTTCATGGTTAGAAATATTAATGATATTATCTATAGATAAGCATCTGCTCATCAAAATAACAAAAATCATCTAGCAGAATAAAAAAACCACCAATAGATCTTTTAACATTAGTTAGATCTTTGTTCAACTACAATAACAAAAGTATAAATTTAGAGTTAGTAAACCAATTAAAGAAATAATATTTAATAAGAACTAATATACAAAAAATTAAAGGAATGGAAAAATATATGACTAATGCTTACTTGTGTTATCAATTTCCATATCCTCATGAATAGTAGCAAATCCATCATCATTCATTTCTTGTCCATCAAAAATACAAATTTGTATGTTCAATACTAAGTTAAAATCCAAAATAAATAAAACTAAAATACATTGTATATTAATATTACCTTTTGATTCAATGGACCATAACCAACTTTGAGAGGACATGAAAGCTTCCACAGTACTTGAGTCTAGCCTGGTACGATGCTTACTAATCAATCTTCAACTTGTACTAAAACCAGACTCCCTTGCAACAGTAGATACTGGAATGGCTAATATGTCTCTTGCTATAGCTTGCAAATAAGAACATTTAACTCCATTTATTTTCCACCACAACAAAATATCAAGTCTAATGTTCTAGGCAATACTTCTCCCTCCAAATAAAGATCTAATTCACTTTTGGCATGTGTAGTCTTAGCTCTCTTTTGCATAACAAATATGTCATAGTTAGATAGCTCAGCTCCTTCACATTGTGAGGAATCAAATCGATTAAAACTTTCGTCAATATTTTTTTCTGCATTCATTTTCCTTTAATAGTCATCAACCAAGTCAAAACACAGTTTCTTAATGTTATCAATCTGGACACTAAATCAGTCTCATTAACTCTTAGAAAATAAAACTCAAGCAATGACATCTTATACCTTGGATCTAGAACAACAGCTACACCCATTATTTCATGCACTACATTCCAATACTTGACAAACTTAGTTAGCATTTTCAATGCCATCTCACCAATAGTTTGATTAGAAGAAAGCAACCACTGATTCAATCCCAACTTAATTTCATATAACTTAGAAAAATATGCATTAGTTGTTAAAACATCCTATACTTTTATTACGTATTTAATCCTATAATTAAACTTTTCATATATTGCTCTTATACAAAATTAAAACATCCTAATATAATTAACCTATAATCATGTATTTAACCTTATTAATCCGGAAGCATTTTACAATTTTCTGGTTGGGGAGAGAGGAAGTGCTGAGGAGCTGTAGCTGACCCATTTGTTGGACTATCTTCTACCTGTTCCTGAGACAAAAACTACAGTTGCATGAGTTCTGGGCTCAGTCAGTAATCATCTATATTACTTATCATCTTTTAATATCTATTTGTTTCCTTGATTCAACCCCTCTGTTTATATACATGAGGACACGTATATTTTATCATCTATATAATTATTACTGTAATATGTGTATGTGTTTTATATTATGTATTCTTTATACTTATTATCATATGAACATGTGAACATGTGAAATGTTCTATTATGTGTATGATGTGTTGTATTATGCTATATTGTGTGATAATATGCTATACTTTCATCTCCTCTACTACACTGTGCTAACTATACTATTATAGTTCCATCTCCATTAATATCTTCCGTCTCCAGTTAATATTTCTGTCTCCAATCACCACCATTATCATCACCATCACCTATCACTGCCTCTAAATGTGTCACCACCATTATCATGTGCATGTACTTTCATGTTATTGTGTTTCATATGCATGAGTTATCATACAAATGTGATCATTACATGTGTTCTTATATTAATTGCATTTGTTCATTCGCATGATTGTGATCATGTCATAGTGTGGTTCATCATATGACTATGAAATCATATGCCTGTGTTCTTTTATCATTTAATCGTATTTATGAAAATACGATTATATGTGAATTATTTGTAATTTCTTGGGATTTCATCCTAAGGTTTCATCTTTCAAACATGACAATCAAACATATCAATTAAACATATAAATCAAGCATATATATCATCTACCAACAATATCCACACGTTGTCACTATAAACTACACGTGGTCATACATTGACTATGCGTGGTCGCCCTCACAACGCGTTTGTTTGCACCCAAATACACGTTGTCAACCTTTGAGTACGTGTGGCCGTTGCCACAACGTGTTCTTCCTTTTCACAATGTGTACTTGGCTGATTTTTTGGCTCATTTTTTGATACATACCTATGTCAACCATTTGTTAACATACAATCAACTCCTCATTTTTCTCATCAATGCTTATACTTAATCAATCATTTTACTTATTTACTAATCATAGGCTTAAGGATGAGGATGTAACAATCTATAGGATATTTTGTACCCAAAAAATCCCAGTCACAGTGTAGAATAATTTCAACTTAGTACAAATCTCTTGAGCAAACAACTAATCTCTCTTTGGAGGCAAATCATCATACTGAGGTTCACATTGTCTTAGTCTAACAAAGACATTTTTTATAAAGCAAGGCAATTTGAAGCATTAAATAAGTGCAATTCCATCTTATAGCACAATCAAGAGAACTTTTTAGTCAAAGGAATTTGTAGTTGCTTAAACGCTTCCTCAAAATTTTCATACCCTTTAGGAGTGGCAGTCTAATAAAGCACATTACTTTGAATTTTTTTTATCCCATCTCCAATGACATCTAGTCCATCTTTTACTATTAAATTCAAAACATAAGCACACAATGCATATGAAGCAAAGAACCAAATCAAAACAAACAACTAACTTGCTATTTATTCTTCAAGATATTCACCAAAGCATCATTAGTTGAACAATTATCTAGTGTAATGGTTGATAATTTCGTATCCACATTCCAGTCAATCAAAAAACTAACTAATACTTTATAAAGCACCTCACTTGTGTGAGACTCAATTTTAAAACCAAATTTTTTCTAATATTCTTAATTTCACAATAATCAAAGACGAGAGAGAAAAATAATATATATATATATATATATATATATATATATATATATATATATAAACATCATTCGGCCCAAAATATTTTATATACACACGGAAGCATCGTAAGTTTGAAAAAAGTTCAAACTAATCTATATACATAGGATGTACATCATGTACAAATCAAATTGAAATCTGGAGCCCGACCTCGAGAATATCAAAACTGAGCCTCTGACCAAAACAACAACTATGTCTGGTCGGTAGCTACCTACGATCTGCACAACATTTAAACAATCACAGGGGTGAGTATATAACTTAGTAAGGAATAGTCAGATTGAATTAAATGAAGTGCAGGAAATTCATTATTAGCACAGGTCGTGCTCATGACACACGAGGTCGTGTTCATGTATGAATTTTTATCCAACACGATGTATATCAATCAACACGCACCATGCTCAACTTCATTGTGTCCAGGCAACACGAGTCGTGTTCAGTTGAGCACAATGTCGTGCTCACATCGTTTTCCAGATCAATCATCAGCACGATGGCGTGCTATTCAACATAAGGACATGCTGAACTTCAAAAATTCCTATTTTATTTATGGTTTAAGGTATGTTAGCACACAACAGTTTATACCATTGCTCCTTTAGTTCTATAGATCATTTCCTTATCATGTTCACACAGAAAATACATTAACTTTAGCACATAACTAATCAAGCTCAACTATGGTCTATATGTATAAAATATAACTACAGCCATACAAATTACATTTTATGCACACAGCCATCGTTAATCAAACAGAATAGCCATTTAGCATATAGCAATAACTTGATCACACAGATCACAACCACATAGGTTATCAATACATGCAAAGATATGCAAGTGAATACAATGTCAGTGCAAATTCACACAGAATGACCCAGGTTTTGTCCACCATAGGAAATCCTCTATAGCACATAGCAGAGGAACGACATATAACCTAAGCACATAGCTTTGAGCATATAACTCATAAGTTCGGATATCACACAGAAAATCCAAGACCGCACACAGCCCGTCCTTTTTATCCACACAGGTTCTTATATGTCAGTCCAATACTTATATGATATGTATGAATGCATAACTAATAGGCATATCCTTAGCACACAGCTACCACACTCACATAGAGCTCAATCATCCACACATGATTCATTTTGCACACACAACTTATAACATGTTTTCATAAATCAAATAAAAGCACAGGGCAATACTAATAGAAAACATGTAACATTCACATAGAATACAAGCACACAACATCATATATGATCACAGGATCATATCCCTTTTTACAATTTAACATAAAACCCTTACCTCGACAAAATTCTAAGTCGACGTTGGGCTCTAACCTCGATCCAATCATTGTCATACAGATCTTCCTCCTGTACAACAATATCATAAGGTTGAAATTCACATTAACTAACATATACAAACTGAATTCAACCTTAACAAAGCTCAAAGCTTCTTATTCACAAACTAAACCAACTTCAATCCTCTACTTATAGTCCAATTAATCTTCAACTATCTACTAAACCTCAAGAATATTATTCCCCTCATTTTCAACAACAAATTCCAACCCTAACTTCCATCATAACAATCCCAACAACTCAATTCATCATATTAAAAGCATATGCAAGCATAAAACTTACCTTTAATGCACTTACAATTGATTTTTGACAAGAATTATTATGTTTCCTTTCTCCTCCATGCCGGTGGAACGTAATTAGGGTTTCAAAATTGTGCCACTAACTTGATTTATTCTGTTGACAAATGAATCCAGCTTCAGTCGATCAATTCTGTATATTCCCAGTCAGCACGACCTAAACACGGGTCATGCCATATGGTCATGTCGTGTTTTTCTCAGCACAAGTTTCTGTTTAGTCGTGCACGATCTCGTTCTACAATTAATTCAACACAGATCGTGTTGTTTTCTAGGTTATAACACGAGGTCATGCTCGTCTACATCCATGAGAACAGGGCATGCTGCACGAGCGTGCTGACTGTTGTTTTTCACAATTCTTACCAAACCGAATGACACCTCTCCAAGGAGAAACTCGTAAAAATAAACTGTCACCGACGACATACTCTATCTTTCGGTGATGTCGATCATAATAACTCTTTTGACGATCCTGAACCAACTCTGGTCCCTTATTCTGTCGCAAACCCTCCACATCCCAGTACGCTGGACTCCGGCACCGTCTACCATATAGAGCCTCGTAAGGTGTCGTCCCGATACTAGAATGGGTAACTATTATTGTATGCAAACTCAACCAATGGCAAATGATCGTCCCAATTCCCTCCAAACTCTAACACACAACCTCAAAGCATATCCTCAATCGTCTGAATCATCCTCTCCAACTGACCATTAGTCTGTGGATGGAAAGTCATACTGAATCTCAATCTCGTACCCATCGCATCCTACAAACTCTGCCAAAATCGTGATGTAAATCTAGGATCCTGATCGGACACTATTGATGTAGGAACACCATATAAGCTGACGATCTCAGCAACATATAACCCAGCTAGCCTATCCAACGTACAATCATGTCGGATAGCTAAAAAGTGAGCTGATTTCGTCAAACGATCCACAATCACCCAAAATCCATAGTGATTTTCACTCACTTTCTCAACGTTCCCACTGGAGCCTGATGTTCTGCCTTAATTTGTTAATAAGAAAGACATCTAGCAATAAAATCGGCTATATCTCACTTCATATGTATCCACCAATAGAAATCTTTCATATCTCGATATATTTGTGTACTGCCAGGATGAACTGATAACGCAAAAGAATCAACTTCTATCATCAATTCATTCTTCAGCTCTATAATATTAGGAACATATAACCGATCTCGATAATATAACACTCCAGCATCATTAAGTCGATGTACTGTAACCACTTTCCCTTTCTTAATCTTTTTCTTGATTTGCATCAAATGATCATCCTCGATCTCTCTCGATGTAATCAACTCTCTCATCCGTGATCGAACACTAATATTAGCTAACATCTGATATTCAATCAGATCTAACTGTACACGAAGTTCTCGTAATGCAAATAGAGACTCTACTCTATATGTCACTGTATCATCATCTTCTTTCTCTTTTCTACTCAAAGCATCGGTAACTACATTTTCCTTTCCAGGATAATATTCAATTGCACATTCATAATCTTTTAGAAGTTCTATCCATCTCCTCTGTCAAAGATTTGGCTCTTGTTGCGTAGTAATGTACTTAAGACTTTTATGATCAGGAAAATCTGAAAGTCTCTTTGTACAAATAATAACGCTAAACTTTTAGAGCATGGATAATCGCTGCCAACTCTTAATCATGCGTCGGATAATTTACCTCGTGTGGTCTCAACTGATTCGAGGTATAAGCAATTACCCGATTTGTGTTGCATCAACACACCACCTAATCCAGCTCCAGACGCATCAGTATAAACAAAAAAATCCACCTTCTTACGAGGTAATATCAACACTAGAACCTCGACCAACCTCTTTTTCAATTCGCAAAAATGTTCTTCGCATTTGTCACTCCAAACAAATGGAACATTTTTTCTCAACAAAGATGTAATCGGTCTAGCTATCCTCCAAAAATCCTCGATAAATCGACGGTAATAACCAGCTAAACCCAAAAAACTCCCAACCTTTGTAACTGTCCTTGGAGGGTCCCACTCCTAAACTGCTTTAATTTTACTAGGATAAGGTTTCACTCCCTCAGCAGAGATCACATGTCCCAGAAAAACAACTTCTGACATCCAGAAATCACACTCGCTAAATTTAGGATAAAGTTCTTTTTGTTTCAGCAATTCGAGCACTAGCTTCAAATGTCTACTGTGCTCCTCTCTATCTCTCAAATTTACCAGAATATCAACAATAAAGACAACAAGATCCAAATAAGGTTGAAATACCTTATTCATCAATGTCATAAAAATTGATGGTGCATTCGTCAACTCGAATTGCACAACAATAAACTCGAAATGCGTATATCGAGTACGAAAAGATGTTTTTCAATCAAACATCCTCGACTCTCAGCTGCCAATATCGCGACCTCAAGTCAATTTTAGAAAACATTGTAGCTCCCTGCTGCTGTTCTATCAGATCATCTATCCGTGGCAACGGATACTTATTTTTCACTGTTACTTTATTCAACTGACGAGAGTCTATACACAATCGCATGCTGCCGTCTTTCTTCTGCACAAATAACACAGGTGCTCCCCAAGGTGAAACACTTGGGCATATAAATCCCTTATCCAACAGCTCCTCTAGCTTTTTCTTCAATTCTTGCAGGTGAACTGGTACCATTCTGTAAGGTGCAATTGATATTGGTGCAGCACCCGGTACTATCTCTATCCTGAAATCAGCCTCTCGCTGTTGTGGTAATCTAGGTAACTCTTCCAGAAACACCTCAGGATAATCATGTACAATCTGTACATATCATACCTCTAATTTCAACTGATTTAAGTCAATCACTGGCGCTAAATAGGCATCACAACCCTCTTGAATAAACTTCGTAGCTATCACTGCTAAAATCAAATAAGTAGGAACAACTTTTCTCTCTCCTACTAATAACACTCGTCTCTCGTCATTTACCTCAATAACAACCTCTTTCGAGTGGTAGTCGACAATGGCACAATTTTTACATAGCCAATCCATTCCTAAAATGATACCAAACTCAGCCATCTTAAAAACAATCAGATCTGCCAAATAAATTGACTCTCCAAACCGTAACTCATAATGTCACAAGATATGCTATACTATCATTGTACCTCTTATTGGCATCATCACTGACACAGTATAACCTAGACACTCTATACTACCATCGATATGGTCTACCACAATCTCGTTCACAAATGAACATGTAGAACCATGATCAATCAATACTACGGTAGTATAAGAAAAGATAAAAATAGTACCAGTAATCACATCTGGGTCCTCTGCAGCTATTTCGGATCCACCGGCTCTACCTGCTGTACCAGAACCACTAGCTCCACCTCTAAAAGCTCATCCTCCTCTAGAAACAGAACATGAACCATGTCTACCTCTACCTCTACCACCACCAGAAGTTACTATAGTACGGGCCTTACCCACACTATTCTGTCATGACATAGTACCTCCCTGAGACTCTCGTCTCTATGGACAATCCCAACTAAAATGTCCCTGCTGTTTATAAGTATAACATAATAAACTGCCAGTACCTATACCTCAGCTTAGAGGAATTAAAGGTCTGGTAGAATAACTCCTCCCACCTCCAGTCCCTCTCCTGGAGTGTCTACTCTCACTACCACCTGTCTCTCGTGGTGGTTTAGCATCTGCCTTCTTCTATTTCGTACTGACTGAACTAGAACTTTTAATCTTTTGTCTCTTCCCTTCTTTCTTGCTTACTTTCTCACCCTGTCTCGAGCTCCTCAGATTTGATAGCTACTTCAATCAAGATCTCATATGTCAAGGGATTCAATGCAATCCGATTGCGAATGGCATATCACAATCCTCTCTCAGATTTGTCCCTCCTCTTCTTATCAGTATCTACATGTAATCCACAACTGACATATCTTTTTATTTTAACTCTAGAAATTCTATCTTTTTCTTTTTCTGATAGTGTTGAGGAGTATACTTCTCTGTAAACTTCTTCAAAAAATCATCCCATGTCAATATCAGAGGATCTTTCTAACTATTTGGAACTATCTCCCACCAATTCCAAGATGATTTCTCAAGTAAAGAAGTAGTATACCTCAATTTTTGTTCAGGATTGCATTTGATACAGGTCAATATCCTCTCTATATGTCTTAGCCAATCATCAGCCTCTGTAGGATCTGTAGTGCCCTCAAATACCTTAGCCCTATACTTTTTCACCTCTACAAAATTTTTATTAATATTCAGGTTTGATTTGCTCCCTGAACCTTTTTTAATTTCTTTTTCTTTCTGACCCTGCTCTCTCATCATTTTCTGCATCATTTGCCAAAATGGTGCATACATAGGGTTGTGTGGGGGAATATGCATCGTAGGTGGTACTGTAGGCTGCTCTGGAGGTATCGGGGCTACTGGTGTCGACCTATGCCCTCCAATAGAATTACTAAAGTCAGCAGTGTGATCAGGTGATACATCTATAGGCTCCATCTGTTTCAAAACAGTTTCAAACATTTGAGTTTTTCAAATCTACACACGTATGTCCCATTTATTGGCACAGTCCGTAAAGATTTAATCTTTGCTCTGATACCACTAAACGTGAGACTCAATTTTAAAACCAAATTTTTCTTAATATTCTTAATTTCACAATAATCAAAGAGGAGAGAGAAAATAATATATATATACATCATTCGGCCAAAAATATTTTATATACACGTGAAAGCATCATAAGTTTGAAAATAAGTTCAAACTAATATATATACATAGGATGTCCATCATGTACAAATCAAAACTAAAATCTCGACCCCGACCTCGAGAATATCAAAATTGTGCCTCTGATCACAACAGCAGCTATGTTTGGTTGGCAGCTACCTACGCTCTGCACAACATTTAAACAATCAGAGGGGTGAGTATCTAACTCTGTGAGGAATATTCAGATTGAATTAAATGAAGTGCAGGAAATTCATTGTTAGCATGGGTCATGCTCATGACACACGAGGTCATGTTCATGTATGAATTTCCAGCCAACACGATGTATATCAATCAACACACGTCGTACTCAACTTCACTATGTCCAGGTAACACGGGTCGTGTTTAGTTGAGCACGATGTCCTGCTCACATCATTTTCCAGATCAATCATCAGAACGATGGCATGCTATTCAATATGAGGATGTGCTGAACTTCAAAAATGCCTATTTTATTTATGGTTTAAGGTATGTTAGCACACAACAGTTTATACCCTTGCTCTCTTAATTCTATAGGTCATTTCCTTATCATTTTCACACAAAAAATACATTAACTTTAGTACATAACTAATCAAGCACAAGTATGGTCTATAAGTATAAAATATAACTACAACCATACAAATTACATTTCATGCACATAACCTTTGTTAATCATACAGAATAACCATTTAGCACACAACAATAACTTGATCACACAGATCAATATATGCAAAGATATGCAAAGATACAACCACACCGGTTATCAATATATGCAAAGATATACAAGTGAATACAATGTCAATGCAAATTCACACAGAATGACCCAGGTTTTGTCCACCATAGCACAGAGCAGTGAAAATCCTCCATAGCACACAACAGACGAAGGACACATAAATTGAGCACACAGCTCTGAGTATATAACTCATAAGTAAATCCAGGACCGCACACAGATCACCCTTTTTATCCACACAGGATTTTTTACGTCAGTCCAATGCTTATATGATATGTATGAATGCACAACTAATAGGCATATCCTTAGCACACAGCTACCATACTCAAAAAGAGCACAATCATCCACTCAGGATTCATTATACATACATAGCTTATACCATGTTTTCATAAATCCAATAAAAGCACAGGGCAATATTCATAGAAAAAATGTAACATTCACATAGAATACAAACACATAACATCTTATATGATCATAAGATCATATTCCCTTTTATGATTTAACGTAAAACCCATACCTCGACAAAATCCCAAGTCAACGACGAGCTCTAATCTCGATCCAATAAACGTCGTACAGATCCTCCTCCTGTACAACAATATCATAAGGTTGAAATTCCTATTAACTAACATATATACCTTGACCAAGCCCAAAGCTTCTTATTCATAAACTAAACCAACTTCAATCCTCTACTTATAGTCTAATTCATCTTCAACTATCCACTAAACCTCAAGAATATTATTCCCCTCATTTCCAGCAATCAATTCAAACCCTAACTTCCATCATAACAATCCAAACAACTCAATTCATCACATTAAAAGCATATACAAGCATAAAACTTACCTTTAATTCACTTAGAATTGATTTTTGGCAAGAATTATTATGTTTCCTGGCTCCTCTATGCTGGTGGAACGTAATTAGGATTTCAAAATTGTGCTTATAGCTTGGTTTATTCTATTTACAAATGAATCAAGCTTTAGTTGATCAATTATGTATATTTCCAGTCAACACGACCTAAACACAGGTCGTGCCATATGGTCGTGTCGTGTTTTTCTCAGCACGAGTTTCTATTCAGTCGAGCACGATCTTGTTCTATAATTAATTCAACGCGAATCGTGTTGTTTTCTAGGTTATGAGCACGAGGCCGTGCTCATTTCCACCCATGAGCACATGGCATGCTGCACGAGCGTGTTGACTGCTATTTTTCACAATTCTTACCTAAATCAATCCGATTCAATCTCGTTTTAGTGTATTTCTAAAATATTTAAATTCCAATAATTTTTAGGACGTTACAACTTGTGTGTGAACATGGAACATATGTGAACCTAAAAGATAAAATCAAATGGCCATATTTGAGAAAGCAAACATTGCTTTGAGGAACTTATAACAGGTGCATTAAAAAAAATTGAAGTATGTATACTAAAAACTTTATATTCAATATTGAAACAATCGATCAATGTATGATCATTTTATCACCATGTATAACTTAATAACTTTGTACATGAACTTATCACCATTATGTGACCTTATTGCCATGTTTAACAAATACTGAAAAGAAGCAGAACATAGTTTAACAAAAATATTTTTTGAGCAATGAATATTACCTCAAGATTCGACTTTGTAACACCCAATTACTATCAATGAAATGAGCTGTAATAGCAATAAATTCTTTTTTGATGTGTTTGATGTCCATACATGAGAAGTTATTGTAATTCAACTTTCATTCATCTCTAATAGCTTCATAGTTTTACTCTTCTTATAATCATAAATCTTGAAAATATCACTTTTTAAAGTATTTCTTATTGGACACTTGAATAAGGGTTGAAGAGCGTTTGAATATCTTCTAAATCCAACATGGTCAACATTGGATAATGGATACTCATATAAAATCACAGAATGTGCTAACTCCCTTCTTGCATAATCTTGACCAAATAAGTAACTAATCATTTCCCCTTTTGTATTTTTCATGTCGCTAGTCAAGACTTATTGCCTCAAATCAATTACTTTCCTCCTTGGACACCTTTTAAAGTGCCCATGCAAATGTTTTGTACCACTTTTTGAAGCCTTGCCAAGTAACTTTTGACAATATTTGCATTGAGCCATATCAACACCATTGATTTTTTTCTTCTCAAAATGTGCCCACATAGGACTCTTAAGTGTCTCCCTTTTGTCTCTGATCTTCTATTTCATCTATAGTTGCTTGCAAATCTGAATTCACATCCTTCTTTTCAATACTTGGTTAAAGACTATTTTCTTGTTCTATCATAAATAGACAAACAAACAATAATATTAGAAAAAGCACAAGATAACCTAAAAATTTATTCTTTCTGGAGTGCTACAAACCATAATATTAGAACTCACTTCAACTACCAAATCCTAATATTGTAAGAGACTAGTTAAAGAGTTGCCTAAAATAACTATAGACAAATGCATAAAAGACACAAACTAAAATAAGACGATAATACAAATCACAACCCATGCGACGAACTTTTTTTTGAGAGAAATAGAGATAAGCAAAGTAAAAAAGCTAATCACTAGATATTTTACATCCAATAGAACATATCAAGAACCAAAAGATGACTTAATGCAAAGAGTTCATGAGGTAAATATCTAACTTCATTTGCAGAAAGTCAAAAACCCATTGGCATTGGTAAATAAATTAAGCAATGTGGATCATCAAAATCAATTCATCCATCTCAATTTGAATTTAATATGGCTACCTAATAAGAAATGATAAAACACAAAAATTTCACAAACAAGGGTTTAAGAAATAAATGTTTAAAGAATAACCCCAATATTTTGAACAATCAAAAAGGTAGAAAAAAAATTGAAGTCTCAACTCTACATTGTAACTAAACATAACAAGCAAATAAGAGAGGAGGAAAATTTTTTATGTGTTGTAGCATCTCCGGTTGTAGTTTAAGCCATTGTTCAAAGCAAAAAAAAAGAGCTGCACAAGGGATGAATGAATTGGTGTATATACATATATATCGGGATGGGGCACGGGGCGGGTTTATTGAATACCAACCCGCCTTATCCTCGATAAAATAAATATCAAGTAACCTAAAACCTGACCTGATCCCCGATAAAACATTGAAAAAACTGCCACAATCGGATCGGATCAGGTCGGTAACCCACGGGTTCGGGACATTTTGCCATTCTTATATAATAATAGGAGAAATTCCAATAAATAATCAAAAGAAATATAGCTACCATAAATGTGAAAATAAATTATGATTATACATTTAAATTAAAGACAAATTTCAAGATATGATTAAAGAAGTACATGATCCTTCGTGACTTTTTTACTTACACAGAATATAGATTTAATTACTAACCCAACCCTACATGTCCCGCCCAAATTTCGTAAACTCATTTTCGAATAATTAACACAGTTTTGGCAACCATTTTTTTCTTTTAAACCAACAAGCAAATAAGAGGGAAGACATGTAAATTCATTTCATTTTAAAAGTTTGACCAAGGTTCGGTTGTATACAAAACATGTGAAGTAAATGCGGAAGCATGATCAATGAATTACAAATCATGATATGTAAATCATTTTGTAACATTCTAGGAAAAATATAGGCGAACGGGCTGGGGAATGGTTTTGTAAACCGTTTGGGAAACCGTTCGATATTACGGATGGACAGTGTAATTGCAAACAGCTTGGAAAACGGTTTGGAAAACCGTTTGGCAACCCGTTTGAAAATTTCAAGTTTGACAGTGAAGATTAAACGGCATTGGAAACAGTTTGGGTAAACCGTTTGGCAAATCGTTTGATATTTTGAGTTTGGACAGTGAAGATCGAACGGTATGGAAAACGTTTTATGAAACCATTTGGAAAACCATTTGATACATTTTGAATTTGGTCAGAATGGTCGAACGGGATTGGAAATGGTTTGGGAAACCGTTCACAAAACCATTCGGGTCGATCAGATTTTATATTTAACCACCTCACAGCTTTGTAAAACGAGAAAACTTATCTTTTATCTTCCAAAACACATTCCAAAAAGCTCTCAATGCTTCCCCTGAGTTCCTAATTCTTTCATCTTCATACCTTCTTCATTTCTTGGAAAATCTTGGCATAAAACCATCCAAAATCATAAGGTAAGAAGGATGAGGTTTACATAAGGTTGATTTTAAGTTGATGATGGTTCTTTTGCTGAGTTTAATGGTTAGTTTTAAACTGAAATTTTGCTGGAACTGTTGTATATTGATGATAAGAAATTGGTAATGATTTTAGGAAATTATCGAGATGAGTTTTGTGTGGGAAATTGATGGAAGAAAAACGTAAACCTATGGTTTAGGTTAAGTTGACAATTGGTTGATTTTGAACTGAGTTATGTTGTTAATGATTAGAGATGTTGTTGGAAATTAATATGAATAAGTGTAGAGAATTAAAAGATGCTTTCTGAATTAATTGAAGGTGAATTGAAGAAGTTTGGGTTTTGAAAGAAAATGTTGGAAAAGTTGATATATGGTTAACTTATAGTTGAAATGAAATGTTAATGATTTTCAAAGCTAGAATTTATATTTGAAATTGGATAGTAATGTGTTATATATGATTGATTACGTACAGGAGGATCTGTACGACAGTTAGGAGATTGTTGAGCTGTGTTGATTATTCGTTTTTTTGCTTTGCTTAGAGGTAAGTGTTCTTACGCTTACATATTGATTCGCAAAATAAGTGTAACGCCTCCATTTTTAAGAATTTTTAAGAATTTTTGAATTATTTCAATAATTTGTGAATAAATTTTTCGCAAAATATAATTAATTATAAAAGGATGGGAGAGTGTAGAATGTTGTAAGATTTAACATCGGATTATGTTAGGTAACCGGGAGAGAGAAAATTTAAAAGAAGGCAAGTATGTAGAGTCAAGGGCAAAAACGTCCTTTCTAAACTTTATATATATATGTCCTATGTGCTTATCTCTTTCCTCATACCCACAAATCTCGTTTTTTCTCTCTCCTCACTAATTTCAAAGAGCAAAAACCCTAGAATTTATAGTTCTTCATCAAAATTCGGTG
>CANYCX010655334.1:0-11737 GCA_948193385.1 Breynia disticha f. nivosa
TCCCTTTTCTTTATTTCCCCTCATAAATAAGTACACCAACCACCTTCACCTACTTAGTATTTCCTTCTTACCAACCATCTTTAATGCTTTCTATCGGTTCAATTACATATGTTTTTACGCTTCCTATTTTCCAATACAACAACAACAATTGAATTGAGAGATTTTCTTCCCGAAACCCTAAACATTTTTCTATCATTAATCCATAATCATACCCTACTCAAGACCCAATGAAATTGATCATTAATATCACCTCACTAGAGCCCGAGGAAATTTACCTAAGCAACGATACTTCGAAACAAACTTAGGGTTAGAAAACCCAATGACGTCACTTTGACCTTCCCGCTTTTAAACACCGATTTTAAGTACCTAAACAATGAATTATCACAAAAAATGATTACCAAAGGATAGTACATACATTAAGTTTTCCAACAAGCCATATTTCGCTCAAATCCGAGCTCGTATGCACGAAATATTGCGTTGAAAAGTCGGGTATGCATGAAAAACGAGATTTAAGGAATTCAATACGAAAGAACTTACCAAATTAAGAGCTTTAATCGATTCTAAAACTCCCAAACGCCAGTATTCGACGAAGGTTCGGGATTGGTTATGGTTTTAGGTTTTGGAACGGAATTTGGAAGAAGAAAACGTGAATGAAGAGAAAGAACGTGAATGAGGTGAGAGATAGACACACTGTATATATATGCTTTCGGTTATTGACGATTTTACCCCCGATCACACTAATCTATTTTTCTCCCATTTTCTCTCTCTCGATCGACTTAAATAATCCCGATTTTTATTTCACACTTAATTCTACACCTTCCACCGAAACATTAATTAAAATACTTTTGCGAAGAATTTATATACGTTTTTATATTTTTATTAAAATCTTATTATTATCGAATTTTTAGGACGTTACAATCTAACCTTCACTCGATCGTGCCTTAGCGTGATCTGAGCATACTTTACCATATCTCGACGTCATTTAACTGTGACTTAAGTTTGAGTCTGTGTGATCTGAGCATGACTCAACTGTGTCTCGGCTTGATCCGAGCTTGAGTTCAACACGCCTCAAAGTGCTCTAAGCTTGAGTCGAGCACATCTCAAGGGATCCAAACTTGCCTCGATTACGACTCGTCATGAATGGAGCATGACTCAACCCTATCTTGATGTGACTCTACTTTGTCTCGTTGTGACTTGATTGTATCTCAAAGTGATTCCACCTAATCTTGGCATAACTCGACCTCATATCGGCGTGACTCAATACTGTTCAGCGTAACTCAACCATGTCTTGGTGTGACCCGACCGTGTTTTAGGGTGATTCGGGTGTGACTCGTTCTTGTCTAGGTGAGACTCAACCCCATCTTGGTGTGACTCGACCTGTCTCAACATGTATCGAATGCATCTTGGCATTATTCGACATTGTCTAGATATGATTCCACCGAGTCTTGGTGTGACTCGATCACCTCTCAGCCTGGCTTGCCCCCGTCTCGGCATGACTCAACTGTGTCTCAACTTGTATCGACTCAGCATGACTTAAGTGTTGGGTTTCCTATACTTCTAAACTATTAGGGAAGTAGAGAAAAACATTAAAAACATGTAGAAAACTACCCTAGAACAAACCAAAACCATAATCTAATTACATAATGGCCCAAAGATTGAAATTAGTTAATAAAGATACAATCTTTAATATAAAGAAGTGATCTTTACATTGTCTCCTTGTTTAGGTCGAATATGTATGCAAGAAAAAAATAGCTACACCCTTAAAATACACCGAGACTAGCTTCAAGTCACCTCCATAGGACTTCATGTGTAGTCCCTCTATGAAACTAGCACATGGCTTAAGAGAAGAGTGTACTGGCACAAAGATATTAGTGATTCACCTTAGTTTTCTATCGATCGGACGAAAGAATGGCAATTTTGAATGCACCGGGATGGATGGATGATACGATGAGCCCCCAAATATCTTATTTTATTTAAGAGATTATTAAATAATTAAAGTCTTGATTCTTTCTTGGAGTATTTCGACCAAGGAGAATGTTAGTGGTGGAAGAGTGAAAAACTAGGGTTTTGATTCTCTTTTCTCTCTTTTTCTCTTAATGGTTGTATGGCCTAGTTCTGTTAGAACTCAATTTACATTTCAAAATCAAATTAAAACCACCTTAATCCATTCTTAATAGCTGGGATAAATCTTGCGGTTTTTAGGATAACATTTTGACTCTTTCTTCTTTTCGTACAAAAGAAGATAAAATATAATCTATATCTCCACAATTCTCTCTCTCTCCCTTGAATTAATTTACGACAAGCCTTATCCAACATCAACAAAACAACTTTATTGTCTAAACATTCTTTATATAATTTCCAAAATTATGCTTTCATCCTTTTTTGTTTTCTCTTATCCCTGTGCGATCTATAAGACTATTTAATGATAGTAATGAATTTAATAATTCATAAATCATAGACAATAGTGATGAATTTAATAATTCATAAATCATAAACTATCTTTATTAAAACACTATGACCATGAAAAACTAAATTGTTGACGAGCTGGGTCAACCGCATCACAAAAATGCAAAATCTTCGCATGAACTTCGATATCATTATTTGCTAAAAGGTATTCCTCAAACATCCTTATTTGGTACTACTTCACTTTCTTTATCTCCATGAAAAGATTGATAAGTTCGAATGAATGATCTAATCATTCCATTCGGTGTGGCCACACTCTTCCCAATCTTACATATCAAGCGGCCAATGATATCTTCTCGCTTTTTCATGATAGGATCAATCCCTTCACTTCACGCATGCTTCTACTTGTAATCCATAGCATACCTAACCGTACGCATACGTTTCAATTTTTTAAGGTAACATTAGGCATATATCAAAGCACTCTACAAATCAAAATGAAAGACATAGTGATTTTAGATCTAAGGACAGATATTATACATTACAAATACTGATCACTCTCCAAATACAATGTCCTACATTGTACCTATGAACTTTGTTAGATATCCCAAAACTGTGACCCATAGAACATGATCGCCTACAAAGCTCATACTAGTTTTAGTTCATTTCCATTCCAATGAAAACAAGTGACTAAGGTTATTTAGAATGTTAATCTCAGAACTTCCATGTTCTACTATCAAGGTCCTTAACCTGATACCTCAGGTGTTTAATAATTATTCTTGGATATTTTAATCATTCAAATAGAAAATTCAATACATGAACTAATATAACAATGCCTTAAATTTTTATTTACCAATAATAAAAGGTTACAAACAATGTATTCGGCTAGGGCTTACACTAACGCCAAGCGTGACCCAAACTGGTCTCGACGTGACACGAACCTGTTGTGGCGCGACTTGACCGCGTCTCGGGGTGATTGGACTGCATGTCAGCAAGTTTAGTGTGTGACTCTACTGTGTCTCGGCGTGACTCGATCACATCTCCACATGACTTGTCTGCATCTCAGCTTGACTCGACGACGTCTCATTTTGACTCGACACGTCTCGACAGGATCTGAGCTAGAAACGTCTATGTCTCAGCATGATCTAAACGGGACTCGTCTACATCTCAGCATGGTGAAAAAGAGACTAGAGCATGTCTCGGCTTTATCTGAGCGAGACACGTTCGTGTCTCATCGAGATCTGAGCATGGCTACACCGTGTTTCAACAGGAAATGAGCTTTTCCCTCGACTACGTCTTAACGCCATCCAAACCAGACTCGACCACATTTCGCTTGTTCCTCAATCTGACTCGATCGTATCTAAGCATGAATCGTCCCTGTCTCAGAGTGACTTGACAGCATGTTTGAGTGACCCGACCGTATCTCAGCATTACTCGACTTCATCTCGACGTGAATCAACAGCGTCTTGCTGTGATACAATGGCGACTTGACTACGTCTCAGCTTCATTTGAGAATAACTCGCTCGCATCTCGGTATGATTCGAGCGTGATTCTACTGCATCTAGGGATGATCTGAGAGTGATTCGACCGTGTCTCAGTGATATTCGGCTTGACTCGACTGCGTCTATATATGATCCGAGCGTGGCTTGGACGCATTTTGGCAGGATCCAAGCCTGAATTGATTGAATCTCGGCATGATCCAAGCGTGGCTTAACCACGTCTCGGCGTGACTCGAGCCTGCCTCCACCTTGTCTCAGTATGACTCGAATGTATCTTCAACCCTATATCGGTGTGACTCAATCGCAGCTCGGGGTGACTCGACCCTGTCTCGGTGTGATTCAACCTCGTGTACCGCCCCAAAATTCCCAATTAATTAACAATTTAAAATAAAATACGTGGAAAGTGAGGGAAAATTTTTCGCGATTTATTTTAAGAAGTTATTTAAGTGAGAAAGGCTAAGATTCATTTAGTTAAAAATTTAGGAAAATTGGGAACCATTATAACCTTCGAGAATTTTGAAGTCGAGATTTAATATGTGGCCGAGTTAAAAAGAGATTACGAAGCAAAGTGCACCTAAGCCCACTAAATGACCTAAAAAACCTATCTCCAACCCACACGACATCTGCTTCTTCCTTATCCCTCCACCAAAAATCTGTTTTCTTCTTCAATCCTTCCCGAAAATCAGAAGCTAGGGTCATTCGGAAATTGATTCTTGACTTGATTCAAGGTAAGCTCTAGCCCTTTTCTTTGAATCCTGTTTTTCCCAAACCCGAATTTCTAAACCTTATATAACTCTCTCATTTTAGCTCCGATTTGAGAAAATGATGTCTTGTTGGAAAGCTTGATATGTCTACTACCTAGTACTAACATTTTTTATTTTGAATCGCTGATGAGGAGCTCGAAAGCACTGCAGAAAGTACTGCCCTGTTTGGTGACGGGATTGAGAATTTAAGAGGTGATGTTGCGTAAACATGATTCGTATCACAAATCGACACTTGGGTAATTTTAATTGGTGTATATTAAGAGTGTTTTAAGTATTGAATTGATTGGGTAATACCATATGGGAGAGTTTGAAGTAAATATTAAGGAAATTAGGTAGGTTTGAAAGAGAGTAATGTGAACTAAGATGGTTAAGGTGTTTTGGTGGATAATTGACATTAAAATACCGCTAAATAAACTTGTTTAACTTATTGATGAAGTTGAGTGTGAATGAAAATAAGAGTGGTAATGGTAAGTAGAACATTGGAGAGGAATCTAATGTGATACATGCTCAATTTGTGCATTGTTCATTTAATTTACGTAATTATAGGAACATAAAATTGATATGGAATTTTGTAATGTCAATAATAGGGAATTTGAGTAGCGGCGGGGCCGGTATGAAACCAAGCCGCTAAGCGTTTTTACAAGGTAAGTAACACGAACGCAGCTTCCCTAGTTTGTATGTTTTCTAGAAGGCATGTTGCTTGTATTCTGAGCATGTTGAATCAATATGATAGCTGAATGCTTGTGTTGTGATTGGAATGGTATTGTTGTGATATGATCATGAGTGAGCTTATGTTGATCGGTTATGTTGGCTACGCGAATACTGGGTTGAGATTTTGTTGGTTAATGATTGTTTGGTTGATAATTTGTGTGATGAATTGTATGGATTAATATGAATATGTGGATTATTGCTTGATACAAATATGTGGATTATTTTTTAATACGAATATGTGGATTTCTTGAAAGATAAATAAGGTTGCGTTCTGTTAGGCTTGAATGCAAACAAATGTTCCGTTTATATTGTGGAAACTATTGTGCCTTGTTTTGCTTAAAGATTAGAAAATGGTATAATGAGATGAGTTTATGAGTTGTGGTGTGGTATGATAAACTATGAGTAGGTCCTAAACATGGAACGTGATTGATATAACTTGTGTGCGAGTATGGACTTGTGTGAACTGGTATGATCTTGAATGATCTTGTATGGTTAAGATATTGTAATGGGATACTACGAATATTGGCATATGAATGTGGTTTGCTTGATTGGTATATCAATTGTGAAGATATGGCTTTCTGGTATGCAATGACCTGTGGTTGAATATTCATGTATACGTATGAGTGTTTCTTATGGCTGTGCTTAGTTGAATATTGGTTGGTTGAGATTGTTTGATGGTTAAACTCAACATTGTGATTGTGAAGCATATCATGATTGGCTTATGAATGCATGAGTTGGTGACATAGGTTGTGCACGTATCATTCATGCATCAGGGCTCTTAGTGAGCAATTTAAATAAATTGATAAGGGCTCTTTGCGAGCATAATGAGGGAGTGGTTATGGCATAAAGGATATATCACACGTCGGGGGTTTGAACCTAAGCCACGACCTCTAAGGATATATCAACAACCTACCTTGGGCTACATGTCTCAGGCTAAACCTGGACCTTTGAGAGCAAAGGAGAAGGGTTGGAGGTCATACATGCCTCTTCATAAAAATTATGGGTAGTATATAACAAATGCTACACCGGGCACAGTGGGAAATTGCTTGTTACACAGAAGTGTGTACGAGTGTGACAGGCCAAGTAAGGGCGAAATTTAGGCCAAGTAAGGGCGTAAATATGAATCCAATTTTATAACCACATACTCCCGGCCGAAATGCCCGTTTGCAAACGTCAATTTTATGGCTAAGTAAGGGCATAAATTTAAAGCTAAATGAGATCCTGGGGTGATCATGTTTAGGAATGCATTAGATGACATGCATTCACATTCATCATATTGCATATGATATGTTCTTTATGTAGTTATGATATGAATATACTTATGTGGTGGTTTGAGTGTGCTTACTATAAGTTGTGTTATGGACTACAAATTTTGGAATATGATTGAATTAATTCCTATGATTACATGTAAAGGGTGCCAATTATATTCTTGATATAAGAAAAATTAAAATGCTTCAGGAGCTACTTGGTTATTGCATGTTTTTGTCTTGTGTGAATCAAGGGTTGTTTATGATTCGAATGTTAAGTTATTGTGGCTTGAGGATTGTGCAATTTGGTATGTTTAACATTGTTGATGTTCACATGACAGAATAATATGTGTTAAGTGTGGTTGATATATACTTAGAATGGAAGTTTATAATGTGTTGATTATGCTGATCTTTGATGTGAAAATTGTTGTGTTAGGAATGATTTTGGTTGATTGAATGTGCATTGAGGTTTGTGTGGTATGTTTGGTATGATGCCATGTGATATTATGCTTGAGTTGTAATTGATCTTATGTGAAATTGGGATTAAAGTTGCTTGTTAGGTTGAAGGTTGGATAGGATATATGTTGAGCCAAAATTGGCCAAGTGTTGGTGGCAAGGAACCAGCCACGAACTTGACTGATACCAGTCATGATCGTGACTGGCTTTCTGACCAAAAGAAAATAAGGATTTTGCAAGGGTTTGCTAAGGTTTTGACAAGTCACGTTCGTGACCTATATCAGTCAAATTTGTGACAGTCATTCTGACTCCAAATTGATGAAAATGGAGGGAGTCACGTTCGTGATTGAAGAAATCATGATCATCACTACCTTGCTGTCCAAAAAGGGTATGAACAGTTTGAATGTACATTGATGTTCATTTGTGTTCATATATGTTCACAACTTTCCAAAGGTTATGTTCATATATGTTCAAATTTGGGGGTCATACCCAGTCTCAGTGTGATTCGACTACGTCTAAACGAGACTAGACGCCGTCACAAAGTGAATTGACCGTGTCATTAGGAGACTCGACCGCGTCTCAACTTGATTCAATTGTATAAGAGCATTACTGGACTGTGTCTTTGCGAGACTCAACTGCGTCTTCGCGAGACTCGATGAGTCTCGATGTGATTTGACCATGTCTCGACGCAACTCGATCCCATCTCGGTATAAATCAACCCAGTCTCAACGTGATTGAAACATTTCTCAACATGATTTGGGCGTGACTCCACGACGTCTCAACGTCACTGGACCGTGTCTCTACCCCGTCTCGACTTTACTCAATCTCATCTAAGCGTGAATGGCCCACATTTTTGTGGCATACGAGCATGACTCGATCGTGTCTTAGTGTGATCTAACCAAGTGTCAGTGTGAATTATCCCATCTCGGCATGATTCATCCCCATCTAGGCGTGACTAGACTGCGTCTCGATGTGACACGACACTTCTAGACTGCATCTTGACATGACTCAACCCTACCTCGGCTTGAATCAATCCCATCTCGACCGAGTCAATGCGTCCCTACGTGACTCAACACTGTATCACCATGACTTAGTCACATCACGACATGGGATGAGCATGCCTCGACCATGTCTCAGCGTGATCTAAGCTTAACTCGACTATGTGTCGGTCTGATTCTAGTGTGACTCGATCGCATCTCAACATGATCCTAGTGTGACCCAACCTCGTCTTGGCATTATCTGAGATTTACTCCATCGCATCTCAACGTGATGCAAGCTTGAATCAATTGCATCTCAGCGTCTTCTAAGAGTATGACTCTACCATGTTTCTAGATGACTCGACTGTCTCGACATGACTCGATCGTGTCTTAACATGATCCAAGTGTGACCTAACCACGCATCGACATTAATTGACCCTCCCTCAGCGTGATCGACTGCATCTTGATTCTGTGACAACGTGATTCGACCCTTTCTCTGCTAGACTTGACAGTGTCTCAGTAAGATCTGAGCGTGACTGGACTGAGTCTTGGTGTGATCCTAGCTTGCTCGCCTGCGTCTCGGCGGGTTCCAAGTGTGCTCGACTGTGCCTCGGCTTGATCTGAGCTTGACACAACTGCATCTCGACATGATCAGAGAATAACTCAACCGCATCTCTATGTCACCCTAGCTTGAGTCCACTACATGTCGGCATGATATGAGCATGACTGGAACCCTTTTCAACGTATCTATACTGCTTCTCGGTGTGACTTGACGGTATCTCGGTGTGACTCCACTGACTCTCGACAAAACTCGATCGCATCTCAGCATGACAAGACCCTGTCTTGACGTGACTCAACTGTAATTCAACGACGTGTTAGTGCGACTCGACCGCATCTCTGTCGTGTCTTAGTTTGACTCGATCTCGTCTCGATGCCACACGATAGCTTCTTGGTATGATCTGAGCATTACTCGACCGTGTCTTGGGGATCTGAGCATTACTCGACCGTGTCTTAACTGGATCTGAGCTTGACTCGACAGCATCTCAATATGATCCGAGCGTTCTCAATCGCGTATCGATGGTATCCAAGATAGGCTTAATCGTGTCTCAGCGTGATTCGAGAGTGGTCACCAGCAAATTTGCTAGATTCGAGGCTAACTCGATCACATCTCACTGCGTTTCGATTATGACTCGACCACGTCTCGGTGTGATCCAAGCACGACTGCACTCTGTCTCGCCATGATTCGACAGCCTCTTGGTGTAACTCGACCCTCTCTCGGTATGACTCGACCGTCTGAGCATTACAAGACTGTGGTGGCTCGGCAAAACTTGACCTATAACAACGTTAACCGACCATATCTTGGGGAGAATCAATCGCGTGTCAGTGTGACTCAACCGCATATCAACGGGACTTGAACGTGTATCGGTGTGGCTCGATCGCGTCTCAGTGTGGCTCGCCCCGACTCAGCATCTCTCAACCGCTTCTCGAAGTGACTCGACCGTGACTCAGCATGACTCTACTGTGTCTTAGCGTTACTCAATCCCATCACAGTAACCTCAACCATGTCTCGGTGTGAGTGCACAACATCTTGGCATAATCTCAACTTGACTCAATCACTTCTCAGCATGATACGAGCTTGACTCAATGACGTCTTATAATGATTCAAACATTAAATAACCCCATCTCGACGGAACTCGAACGCGTATCGACTTGGCAGGACCCATCTCGGTATGACTCGACCGCATCCCAACAACGTTTCATCATGATTGGACTACGTGTAGGCATGACTCAGCCCAGTCTAAACATGACTCCGTGTCTAATCATAATCTCAACACGACTCTATCGTGTCTCAGCAGGATTTAAGTGTGACCCGACCGTGTCTTGACATGATTGGAGCATGATACAATAACGTGCCGGCAGGATTCGAACGTGATTTGACTGCATCTCGTCAAGATCCAAGCAAGGCCCAAACCCATCTCGACAGAATTTGAGTGCGACCTGAATGCATCTCGATGGGATCCGAGCGCAATTTAACCACTTCTCAGCATGACTTGACTGCATCTATTCGTGATACGAGCATGACTCGGCTGCATCTCGGTATGACAAGATCGCGTCTCAACATGACTTGACTTCATCTTGGCATGAATCGACTGCATCTTGGGGTGACTCAACCCATCTCAACGTGACACGACTAAGTCTCGGCATGACACTAGTGCATCTCTGCATGACAGACCACATCTTGGCATGACACGGCTGCGCTTCAGCATAACAGGATGACATCTCGACATGACAAGACCGCAAAACAGTGTGACTTGAACCCGTTTGTGAGTGAGTCGACCACTAGTGAGAGGACACGACTCGAATGAGTGTCAGCGTCACTCGATGCATCTCAGCATGACTCGACCACGTCTCGACATGTTTTGAGCATGACTCGACAATTGCATCTCGGCGTGTCTCGAACCCTTCTCAAAATGACTTTACCCCATCTTGGTGTAACTCAATCACGTCTCGACATATTCTGAGCATGGCTCGATTGCGTCTCGTGTGACTCCACCATGTGTCGGCGTGACTGCACTATCTCTTGGTGTGACTCGACCCCATTGGCGTGGCACGAGCCATCTTGGCAAAATTCGATCGCATCTTGACGTGACTCGACCGTGTCTCGACATGACTTAACCTCGTTTCAGAATGACTCAACCACGGTTTAGCGTGATCTGATGGCGAATCGACCGAGTCTATACGTGATCCTAGTGCAACTCAACTACATCTAGATAAGAATCTAGCATGACTCGACCACGTCTTGGTATGATTCGACCACATCTCGGCATGGCTCGATCATGTCTCAAAGTGACTCAACCTGGATTGGGTTTGACTCGATAACATCTCAATGTGAATCGATCCTGTCTCAGGGTGACTTGACTGCATCTCGGCGTGACTCCACCACGTCTTATTGCAACTTAACCCCATCTTGGCATGATTCCACCCTATATCGGCCTGAATCGATCGCTTCTCAACGTAAGTCAACGTCGTATCGGTGTGACGCAACCCCATCTTGGTGCAACCCAACCTTGTTACAACGTGACACGACCGAGTCTCTTCGTGGCTCGACCATATCTTGATCGCATCTCGGCGTCACTCGACCAGATATTAGAATCCGAGCGTGCTCGATGGGATTTGACCTTCTCAATTATGTCCTTGTGGGATCGGTGTTTTAATCGACGTCTTTGAGTGACTCTCCTACATCTCGGCATGACTCAACTGCATCTCCATACGACTCCACTACATCTCGATATAACTCAAACCAGTCTTTGGATGACTCGACTGCTTCTCAATGTGACAGGACCTCGTCTCGACGTAGTAGACATGTCTCGATGTAATCCGAGCATGACTAGACCATGTTTGATCATGATTCGATCCTGCCTTTGCGTGACTCGATCGTACCTTTGCGTGATCCGAGCATGACTCAATCATCTCTCAATGTGATCCGAGCTTGACTCGACCGCATCTTAACATGCTCCAATGCTCATTGGATCATGTCTGGGCATGATCAGATAGGGACTCGAGCGCATCTCGACATGATACGAGCTTGAGTCGACCGAATCTCTGTCAGATCTGAGCTTGACTCAATTGCATCTCGATAGGATCGAAAGGTGAGACTAGACGATGTCTCGGTATGATCAGAG
>CANYCX010655821.1:0-16748 GCA_948193385.1 Breynia disticha f. nivosa
TTTTTTCACAAAATGACACTTTAGATGTCTCAAAATAATTGTCACTCTTTAATTTTTCACATAATCTTTTCTAAAACGCACTCATAATAATTGTTTATTTTAATGACTTTTGTTTAATTTCAATGCAACTATACTTCAAATATACTATTTTTAATATTATTAATTATGGACAAATCAATAATTAATATATTTTTTTTAATATTTATGATAAAAAAAATAATAATTATTTTAAGATGGAGGGAGCAGTTATTATAATTTAGAATAATGTAACCTAAATTTGAATGGAGAAGTTAATTTTCACGTGTGTATATATAAGGGGCATTTGGTAAAGAACTCCAACCAAGGGAGATGACGAAAACCAAACAGTAAGAAGAAAAGAGGAAACTGCAGATATAAGCCAATCTTGTTTGAATACAATGGCCCCAGAAGACTATTTGTTGTAATATAATATTACCACTTACTTAAATTTCTTCCTTTCAAAACGAACCAACCTGCCACCTATAAATACCCTCTAACTTCTCCACACCAAAATGAGCTTACACCACTCTCTCTCTCTCTCTCTCTCTCTCTCTCTCTCTGAGTCTCCACTTCACCTAAAACAGAGGGATTTTGTAGGAGTCATTAAATCTTATTCTGTCAGGAACTAAAAAGGAATCAGAATTAAGAAATGATGGACGGAAGAGCCTCTGCCTCGGGGAGGCAGACTAGCCACAGCAACTTCACGAGAAGTATAAGCAGAAGTGTCAGTAGGGCTAGTTGGAGCATGGAAGAGGTGTTTTCAGGTGGTAGACACTCAAGAAGAAACAGTAGACATGCTGATGAAGATGAAGAAGCTCTTAAATGGGCTGCTATTGAAAAGTTGCCAACTTATGACAGGCTTAGGACAAGTATCATGCAGTCTTTTGTGGACACTGAGCTCCAAGGAAGACTCGCCCACAGAGAAGTTGATGTCAGAAAGCTTGATATTAATGATAAACAAAATTTCATTGATGCTCTCTTTAAGGTTGCTGAGGAAGATAATGAGAAGTTTCTGAAAAAGTTTAGACAAAGGATCGATAAGTAAGTGTTTGATCTCTTCTTTGCTCGTCAAATTTACCGTAATTTTGTCTAATCAACAATACAAAATTTCAGGGTTGGAATTAAACTTCCAACGGTAGAAGTGAGATTCGAGCATTTGACCATCGAGGCGAATTGCTATGTTGGAAACAGAGCACTTCCAACACTTCCAAACGTTGCAAGAAACATTGCTGAGTCGGGCATTGGCATGTGCGGCATTCGCTTGGCTAAGATGAAAAAGCTCACCATCCTTAAAGATGCCTCCGGAATTATTAGACCATCAAGGTACATGTAATTATTAGACCAGTCTGGTTTGCTTTTGTACTCAGTTGTACTCACTCGACAACTTGTGAAATGACTTCTTTTATAGGATGACACTCTTGCTTGGTCCACCGTCTTCCGGAAAAACAACCCTCCTGCTCGCACTAGCCGGAAAGTTGGACCCAAGTCTAGATGTTAAAGGGGAGATCACATACAATGGATACAAGCTGAAAGAGTTTGTGCCACAGAAGACATCAGCCTACATTAGCCAAAACGATGTTCATGTTGGAGAAATGACTGTGAAAGAAACCCTTGATTTCTCAGCAAGGTGCCTTGGAGTCGGGACTCGATTTGGTACGCTAATTTTTCCTCCAACAACATTTCAGGAAAACTCTTTGAATCAATTAACACGAATCAACATTTCAGATCTTCTGAGCGAGCTTGCAAGAAGAGAAAAGGACGCTGGTATACTTCCAGATGCAGAAGTAGACCTTTTCATGAAGGTAATTCCTTGCTTATAAAGTTCAAATAATGTTGTTTAAATTTGTCCTGACATGAGTTGTAACTTTCAGGCAACTGCAATGGAAGGAGTTGAAAGCAGTCTTTACACTGATTATGCCCTCAAAGTAAGTTGAAAAGTCATATCCCAACAACCCATATGAATATTTGACATGTTTCTTTTGTTTATTATAATTAAAACTTGATGACAGTGAGAAATCATCTACTTCATGATGTGATTCCCCCAGCCAATTTTGAAGATTTCATTTTATTTTTCAACGAGAGTTGGAAATTTTCATGGTTACTTTTTGTTTTTGTGCCAAACCATATCATAACAAACATTACATTTTGGTGTAACCAAAAAAAAACATTACATTTTGGTGATTTTAATATGAAGGCTGACTTTTCTTATTTTACTAAATTTTACGTTTTACGTAAAATTAAAACTATATTTACTGAACAAATTAAAGGTTAATTTTTACTTCATCTAACTATAACAATATTTCTCCTCACCTAATACTTATAGGCTATGTTTGTTCAACTATATCAGTATATGATAATGACCACAAACTGGTTTTAAGTTTTGTTCTATATAATAATAGCTTAGTTGGCTAATGATTGAAAATTTAATTGAGATTAATATAAATGAATTATCATAAGTTTCTATATAGATTCCTAAGAGAATTGGATCTTATCTTTAATTTAATAAGTTTTAGTGTTGAAAAATTATCCTGATAATGTGAATTTTCATTTTTTATATTTTTTGGACAGATATTAGGACTTGATATATGCAAAGACACCATCGTAGGAGATGAAATGATCCGAGGAATATCTGGAGGACAGAAGAAAAGAGTAACAACAGGTAATGTTTCTTTCCTAACACTTTCCTAATCTGTTCATTTTATAATCTAATTTTGTCGTAGTTTTGTGAAAAGAGATTGAACTTTTGTCCAGTGGGGGTTGGTGAGTTTCAACACGATTATTATGGTCAATAGAAACATTCGAATGAACGTTTGAATTACTATATATATACATAACTTAGTAATGAAGTAGAGAGTAGAAGATTCAATTTTTTTAAAATGCGCAATGATGATCGAGTTAAGAATAAAACTATAAGAATGTGTACGATAAAGAGACGAACGTCCTTTGTTCCCATTTGTTTCTGCCTTATGTTTAATTGTGAATGATTGGATGTAGGTGAGATGATAGTTGGACCTACAAAAACACTATTTATGGACGAAATATCAACGGGTCTAGACAGCTCCACGACTTACCAAATTGTCAAGTGTTTACAGCAGATTGTGCACCTCACTGATGCCACAGTCTTCGTGTCCCTTCTTCAACCTGCTCCTGAGACGTTTGAGCTTTTTGACGACATTGTTCTTCTCTCTGAGGGCCAGATTGTGTATCAGGGCCCTCGTCAACATGTTCTTCAATTCTTTCAGTCTTGTGGGTTCCATTGTCCTGATAGAAAAGGCACTGCTGACTTTTTGCAAGAGGTCCGCAAACCCCATTAAACTCCCATTCATACAAAGAAAAAATGACTATGTTTCTAACAACAAAAATGAATGCAATGTGATTTCAGGTGACGTCGAAGAAAGACCAAGAACAATATTGGTCTGACAGGAGTAAGCCTTACAGGTTCATTTCTGTGCCTGAATTTGCTGAGAGATTTAAGAGGTTTCACGTTGGTATGGACCTAGAGAATGATCTTTCGGTGCCATTTGAGAAGTCACAAGGCCATAAAGCAGCTCTGGTGTTCAAGAAATACACAGTTCCAAAGATGGACTTATTCAAGGCGTGTTGGGACAAGGAGTGGCTGCTGATCAAGAGGAACTCTTTTGTTTACGTTTTCAAGACGGTCCAGATCATAATCATGGCATTTGTGGCATCAACAGTGTTCCTGAGGACTGAAATGAACACTAGAAATGAAATGGATGGTTCTTTGTACATTGGAGCGCTCTTGTTCAGCATGATAATTAACATGTTCAATGGTTTTGCTGAGCTTGCTTTGTCCATCACTAGACTTCCCGTGTTTTACAAGCAAAGAGACCTTCTTTTCCATCCTCCTTGGACTTACACTCTTCCTACTTTCCTTCTGAGAGTACCCATTTCCATTTTGGAATCTGTTGTTTGGGTTGCCATTACATATTACTCCATTGGTTTTGCTCCTGAAGCCAGCAGGTAAATAGAGTTCAAAATTGCGAAACCTCTTAGTTCTGAAAGACGACTCTAATACTTACGATTTACGGTTTATGCTCATTGACAGGTTTTTCAAGCAACTTCTATTGGTTTTCTGGATCCAGCAAATGGCTGCTGCAATCTTTAGGCTGATTGCAGGAATATGTAGAACCATGATCATTGCCAACACAGGAGGAGCTCTCACACTTCTGCTTATTTTCATGCTTGGCGGTTTTATGCTTCCGAAGGGTGAAATTCCAAAATGGTGGGAGTGGGGTTATTGGGTCTCTCCTATGACATATGGTTACAATGCCATTGCTGTGAATGAAATGTATGCTCCAAGGTGGATGAACAAAAACGTAAGTGTATCGGAGCAGCTTTGATTTGTGGCTTTGATTAAAACTTGTAATTTAACAGTTCGTTTCATTGCTTTGCAGTCTACAGATGGATCCACCCGTTTAGGCATTGCAGTGCTCCAGAACTTCGATATCTTCCGCAACAAGAACTGGTACTGGATTGGTGTAGCTGCTTTGGTTGGATTCACTGTTCTCTTCAATGTGCTCTTCACCTTTGCTCTCATGTACTTGAACCGTAAGTATTGATTGTATAAGTTTTAGCATTTACCAAATGCCTTTAACTTATTCTGTTTTCTTCGCTGATCTTCTATCTGTTATATTTGAAATGGGACAGCTCTTGGAAAGCCACAAGCAGTCATTCCTGAGGACACAGAAAACGATTCAGGAAAAAGAAAAAGATTATCTGCATCTGATGGTAACAATACAAGTAAGGATCATAACAATATAGGAGTTTCAATACTCTGATTTGATACGAGTATGCAATCCTGACATGACTTGATGTTGTAAAATCTCAGAGGAATTGGCAATGCGGAGAATGAGTAGCAGATCCAGTCCTAATGGACTAATCAGAAACGCTGATTCATCACTCGAGGGTGCTAATGGTGTTACTCCAAAGAGAGGAATGGTTCTACCTTTCACTCCTCTAGCCATGTCTTTTGACAGTGTGAATTACTATGTTGACATGCCTCCTGTAAGTCTCACCATCTTAGTTACCGCCTTCAGTTTTTGATTGAACTCATAAATTGAGCTAACTTTGATTGGTGTAAACAACAGGAAATGAAGGCACAAGGAGTTGCAGAAGACAGACTCCAACTTCTCCGCGAAGTGACTAGCGCATTTAGGCCTGGAGTGCTCACAGCTCTTATGGGAGTTAGTGGAGCTGGAAAGACAACATTGATGGATGTTTTGGCTGGTAGGAAGACTGGTGGATACGTTGAAGGCGATATCAGAATTTCTGGTTTCCCCAAGAAACAAGAAACCTTTGCTAGAATTTCCGGATACTGTGAACAGAATGATATCCATTCACCCCAAGTGACTGTCAAAGAATCCTTGATCTATTCTGCATTCCTGCGGCTCCCAAAAGAAGTCAGCGATGAAGAAAAAATGGTAAATTTCCTTAACTTAATCAATCAAAAACTTCATATTGAATGAAATTAAATATTAAATCAAATGTTGGTTCATGTTTACGACAGATCTTTGTTGATGAAGTGATGGAACTGGTAGAGTTGGACAATCTAAAAGATGCCATAGTTGGGCTTCCTGGAATTACAGGGTTGTCAACAGAACAGAGGAAGAGGTTGACAATAGCAGTTGAACTTGTTGCTAATCCTTCCATCATATTTATGGATGAACCAACTTCTGGTTTAGATGCAAGAGCAGCTGCTATTGTTATGAGGACTGTGAGAAACACAGTGGACACAGGTAGAACTGTTGTCTGCACAATTCATCAGCCTAGCATTGACATCTTTGAAGCCTTTGATGAGTTGTTGTTGATGAAAAGAGGAGGACAAGTGATCTACTCCGGACCTCTGGGCCGGAATTCGCACAAGATCATCGAATACTTTGAGGTATTTCATGATCTCCACAATTTTCAACTATTCAACAGTTTATTTGAAGTCTTTTATCTGACTATGAATGAATTCATTCTTGCAGGCGATTCCTCGAGTGCCTAAAATCAAAGACAAGTACAATCCAGCAACATGGATGTTGGAAGTCAGTTCAATTGCAGCCGAGGTCCGTCTTGGAATGGACTTTGCAGAATACTACAAATCCTCATCCTTGTTCCAGTGAGTCCTGACACAAACTTGCAATAAACATTATTTGTAGTTCTTAGCTCTGAGCTAACAGAAACTTTTCAAAATATGAGCAGAAGAAACAAGGCTTTGGTTGAGGAATTAAGAACACCACCACCTGGAGCAAAAGATCTTTTCTTTCCCACTCAGTACTCTCAATCTCTATGGGGACAGTTCAAATCTTGCCTATGGAAGCAGTGGTGGACTTACTGGAGAAGTCCCGACTACAACTTAGTCAGGTTCTTTTTCACTGTGGTCTGTGCCCTCATGATCGGAACAATATTCTGGAGGGTTGGCAAGAAAAGGTTAATAACCATCACAGTAATCCCCAACATCAATCAATTTCGGACTTCATCCATTTTAAAGCTGACATAAAATGCATTCTTTCTTGTTTTATGATTCAGGGAGAGCTCCACTGATATACTGATGGTTATCGGAGCTTTGTATTCTGCTGTACTATTCGTTGGTATTAACAACTGCTCAACCGTACAACCTATCGTAGCAGTTGAAAGAACTGTTTTCTATAGAGAAAAAGCTGCCGGAATGTACTCTGCATTGCCTTATGCCATGGCACAGGTGAGTTCAATTTGTTGGAATCGACATTACAGACTTCGCATCACACTATGAATGATAACCTGACAGGATTTTAAATTGCAGGTTATTTCAGAGATACCATATGTTTTTCTTCAAACCACATACTACACACTCATTGTGTACGCCATGGTAGCTTTCGAATGGACTGCCGCGAAATTCTTCTGGTTTTTCTTCGTAAGCTTCTTCTCCTTCCTCTACTTCACATACTACGGGATGATGACAGTCTCCATCACTCCAAACCACCAAGTAGCATCCATCTTTGCAGCAGCATTCTATGCACTCTTCAATCTTTTCTCCGGATTCTTCATTCCCAGACCGGTTAGTCCCTGTTCATAATTAATTTAACCCTAATTACCAAAACCATGGCATTAATCTAACACAAACTTCATTTCTTATTCTGAAACTTCAGAAAATTCCAAAATGGTGGGTATGGTACTACTGGATTTGCCCGGTGGCATGGACAGTCTACGGGCTAATCGTGTCACAATACGGCGACGTAGAAACCCGGATAAGAGTACCAGGAATATCACCTGATCCGACAATTAAGCAGTACATTCAAGACAATTTTGGGTATGAACCAGACTTCATGGGGCCAGTTGCAGGTGTCTTGGTTGGATTCACCGTCTTCTTCGCATTTATTTTCGCCTACTGCATCAGGACTCTCAACTTCCAAACAAGATAAACATCTCCTAGATTTTTTTTTTGATCCTTTTAGTAAGATCTCCATCAAGTGAAATTGAATGTAGATAAATTGTATTAGGGTTTGTTTTTATCTTTTCGAGTATAGGAAATTTTCTTGCATCTATTCATACCTTTGCACTTGTTGATATAACCACAAGTATTGAGAATTTCGATACTTTGCATGTAAAAAAAAAAGTTATGATTTTTATAAAGTTATTCCATTTGGATATGTTTTATTAACAGTAATTCTAATTTCGTATTAAAAGAAAGGATTAATTTCATATATATATTATTTATTTGTAAATTAATTATAATTTAAATTTTTTTATACTTTTTTATTACTTATAAATATATCTTAGTTATAAAGTATATAAAATTAACATACAGTTTATATATATTGATAAAAAAATTATAAAAAAATTAATCTTTATAAAATTTATAAAAAACATAAAAAATTAGTATATATTAAATTAAGTTTATATTAAATTTAAATTTTTCAAAATAGGTATAATTTTAAATATAAAAATATTTATATTCATATATAAGTTTATATTAAATTTACGTAAAGATTATATTATGTTTAAGCCAACAAAAATTTATTTTGTACGAAATACAATTAAAAATTATTAATCTGTAAAATATTTTAAAACATGTGTATTTTTACAAACAAAAAAGATAAATCAGCACACTATATAATTAATTCTAAATAAAAGCATAATAATACTAGTTCAATTTTTATATGTACGTATTTGTGCTTTCGTCAATAATTTAATTAACATGAATTTATCCTATTTCTTATTTTATTTCAAATATATGTCTAAATAATTATCCTAACTTGTGGTTTCTTAAAAATTAATCGCATATTAGATAATTAGCTTTGGTATTATTGTCATGTATATATGATCAAGCAAAAAATTATGCATATTATCGTCAAATTATATCATAACAAACATTACGTTTTGGTCATTTTTAATATGAGTACTGTCGTCATTGATGATTTTTTATCTCACTGAACGTTATAGATTATGTAAAATTAAAACTGTTTTTACTAAATATGTGCACAAATTTATTTTTTACTATATCGAATTGTTACATTACTTTTCTCCTTAGCCTCCTTACCTAATATTTATAGGGTTGATTACATATATATATCTCATTTTTACTTTTTATTTGTAAACTAGTCATTTTAAAATTTTTGTTATACTTTTACTTATTAAATTGTAAATTGACCTCAGTTTTACAGTTTACATCAAGTTGATGTATATCTTAAAAAAATAAAAGAAATTATGCATAAGTTAATGTTTAAAAACATAAAAAATATAATAATTTAGTATATATTAAGTTAGAAGTTTATGTTAAGTTTAAATATATAAAAATAGATATAAATTTATATATAAAAATGTTTAAATTCATATATAAAATTTACATGAAGTTGATATCTATAAAAATCTATTACATACAAAGTGCAATTAAAAAGACAAAAACTACTATTTTACAAAAAAAAAATAAAACATAAAAAAGGTGTACAGTAGAATTAATCCTACTTATAAGCTATGTTTGTTGAACTGTATCTGTACGATAATGACCACAAACTGGTTTTTAGGTTGTTCCATATAATACAAGCTTATTTAGTTAATAATTGAAAGTTTAATTGAGATTAATATAAATGAATTGTTATAAGTTTCTAGATAGATTCCTAATCTGTTGATTTTATATTCTAATTTTGTCATAGTTTCTTGAAAAGAGGTTCAACTTTTTTGCATGCATGGGAAGTTGGTAAGTTACAACTATGGTTAATAGGAACATTCATACGGACGTTGGAATTATCATATATATACATAACTTCCAAACAAGATAAACATCTTCTAGATTTTTTTGGATCCTTTTAGCAAGGTATGAAATTGAATTAATGTAGATAAATTGTGTTAGGGTTTGTTTTTATCCTTTTAGTATTGAGAATTTCGATACTTGCATGTAAAAATATGTCATAAAAATATGCTTAAATTTAAGTTTATCTCGTCGGTTTTCATTAGTTTAGTATCGGTTCACTTGCAAGCTAGTTTGAATAATAAAATCAAATTGGAAAAATAGCAGATTCACAAGTTCACCGATCAGATTTGCCATTTTATAACATTGCTAATTTCCGTCTAAAACCAATCCAAATGCTGCGCTAATGTAATTTAATAATGATGTGGCAAGAATGGAGTGAGTTCAATTCAGCTAGTTTCGTTTCACCTCCTTTGTATTTCCTAATAAGCCTCCCCCATGCAAAATTAGCCATCTCTTATTACTTCTGGAAACAAATGTCAACTTCTCAGTTTGCAATGTTAAATTTGTATACACTCTCTCGATTTGTATACATTCCTTCGCATACACTATCACGTCCCTTACGAGTTGGCAATCTCGGATTCTTTTATACAAATTGCTAAAAGAAACTAACTTCAGGCAGTTTCTTAAAATTCTTGAACCTGGAACAAGTTTTTATCAGAAGCTCTGTGGACTCATCTGCGAGAATGAATGATGAAGAGGCTCTAAAATGGGCTAATATACAAAGATTGCCTACATATGACAGGGCAAGAATCACTTTGACCAAATCTTTAGATCAAGATCATGACAATTGTGAAGCTTTCTTGGTGCATAAGGAAGTTAATGTCAAGAATCTTGATGTTAACGATAAGCAGGAATATATCGAAAGAAACTTCACTATTGTCGAAGAAGATAATGAGAGGTTCTTGAGGAAGTTGAGAGCAAGAACAGATAAGTAAGTTTTCAATTTACTCGATTTTTTCTTGATCTTGGTACTGTTCACTAAAGGTGCTTTTGTTGTCAGCGTTGGTATTCAGTTACCTACTGTGGAAGTTCGGTTTGAGCAGTTGCGAATTGAAGCAGATTGCTACGTTGGTACTAGAGCTCTACCTACTCTCTTGAACGCTTCAAGAAATATCCTGGAATCGGTTATAGGTTTGTGCGGGATCAGATTAGCCAAGAGAATGAATTACTCTATCCTTAATAATGTGTCAGGAATTATAAAGCCATCAAGGTACATGTTACAAATAAGCAAATAAAGATTGAAAAAAATCGAATGATTTCATAAAGATTATGTACAAATAATGCATCATAATCTTGCCTGTGCAGGATGACTTTACTCTTAGGACCTCCTTCATCAGGAAAGACAACCCTTTTGTTGGCATTGGCAGGAAAGTTGGATCCAACATTAAAGGTTAGTCCAGAAAAATTGGTCACTATTTTTTTTTGGGATTGAATCAATTAAAGCATCGATATAACTTTTCTGTAAATGTTTGTTACAGGTACAAGGACAAGTCAGTTATAACGGTTATAGGCTTGATGAGTTTGTGCCTCGGAAGACATCGGCATATGTTAGCCAAAATGATGTGCACTTGGGCGAACTGACAGTTAAAGAAACGTTTGACTATTCGGCTAGATTCCAGGGAGTTGGCCACAAATATGGTAGGGAATGAGACTTCATTTTCTTGGATTGATAGTACACTCTGTGATTTCTACTTTTTCTGGAGCTAACAATTTTACCATGAGTACAGACCTTCTGGCTGAGCTGCTAAGAAGAGAGAAAGAGGCTGGAATCAATCCTGATGCAGAAGTTGACATTTTCATGAAGGTAAATGCTGAGAAAATTCGAAGCAGAATTATCTGAATTGGTCCTCTCTGTCGCTGATCTTTTACCTTCTGTAGGCAAGTGCAGTGGAAGGAGTGAAGGGCAGTTTAATCACTGATTACACTCTCAAGGTTAGTTCACTTCTTTCAGTAAGTCTAAACAATAGTTTATTAGTTTGCATCTGATTAACTCAATTCTACTTTGATTGCAACAGCTTCTGGGACTTGACATATGTAAAGACATAGTTGTTGGAGATGAAATGACCAGAGGAATTTCGGGTGGACAAAAGAAGAGAGTAACAACCGGTTAATAATCAATTTCAAACATCTCCAGTTAACTGCATAACAGTTCTGCGATGTTATCTGGTTTAGTTACTGAAAATGCGTTACTATTTATACAGGGGAAATGATTGCAGGACCTGCAAAAACTTTGTTCATGGATGAGATATCAACAGGTCTAGACAGCTCAACAACGTATCAAATAGTCAAGTGTATGCAGCAGATTGCGCATCTCACCGAGGCCACTGTCTTCATGTCACTCCTCCAGCCTGATCCTGAGACATTTGATCTCTTTGATGATATTATTCTTTTGTCTGAGGGTCAGATTGTGTATCAGGGTCCCCGTGAATATGTACTCGAGTTCTTTGAGAGTTGTGGTTTCAAATGCCCTGAAAGAAAGGGCACCGCCGATTTTCTTCAAGAGGTAGAAGCTCATTGGTGTAATATCACTACGTATTTTTTAGCATAATTTCAAGGAGTCGAATGGATAAATTTTGCAGGTTACATCGACAAAAGATCAAGAGCAGTACTGGACTGATGAAAGCAGGACTTACGAATACATATCCGTAAACGAGTTCGTCAATCGATATAAGGCATTCCATATTGGAATCCAGCTACAGATTGAACTTAGAAATCCTTATGATAAGTCTAAGAGCCATAAAGGAGCTCTAGTTTTCAAGAAACAGTCAATCTCAAAGTTTGAGCTCCTAAAAGCCTCTATAGATAGAGAAAAATTGTTAATTAAGAGGACTGCTCCTGTTTATATCGCTAGGGCGGTTCAGATCGTCCTTGTTTCTGCAATTGCATCAACTGTGTTTCTAAGAACCACACTTCATATCACTTACGATGATGGATCCCTCTATGTTGGTGCGATTATATTTTCTATGGTTGTGAACATGTTCAATGGCTTTGCAGAGCTCTCCATGGCCATCATGAGGCTTCCTGTGTTTTACAAACAAAGAGATCTCCTATTTTATCCAGCTTGGGCATTCACCATTCCAAATTTCTTGGTCAGAGTCCCAGTTTCGATTTTGGAGTCCACTGCTTGGACTGTTGTGTCATATTTCGCTACTGGATATGCACCAGAAGTTAGCAGGTAACTTCAGAATATTATGCATCATGAAAGAAACCATAAGGAATTCGCTTCAAGTTCTAAAATTCAATCTTGCCATAAATGACTAACATTTGTTTGCCTGGTCAGGTTTTTCAAGCATCTTCTGATATTATTTTTGATCCATCAAATGGCTGCTGGACTATTTAGCGTCATGGCTGGAGTTTGCAGAAGTATGATTGTTGCGCACACTGGAGGAGCCCTTTCTCTGCTTCTTTTGTTCTTGTTAGGTGGCTTTATCCTTCCAAAAGGTTGGCTTTTCGTGGAAACATCTGTTTTTGGATGTATTGCATCTTTTGCAGCCTTATTAAACGCATTCTTAACATCTTAATCTTGACAGGAAGTATTCCTGTATGGTGGTCATGGGCGAACTGGTTTTCACCGTTGTCTTATGGCTTCAAAGCCCTGACAGTCAATGAGCTGCTTTCTCCTCGGTGGATGAATAGACCGGTATGTTAGCCGCACATATGCTTTACTCTCTTCAAGAAAAGTTATCGAGAACTGAATTTGCGTTGCAGGCATTAGATAATATCACAAATTTGGGCGTGGCTGTGCTGAAGAATTTTGATGTTGAAGTTAAAAGTTACTGGTATTGGATTGGAGTCGTAGCACTTCTGGGATTCACCATTCTGTTCAATGTCTTATTTACCTTCGCACTCATGTACCTCAACCGTAAGTCAAAGGAATGGTGATTTATTAAATGGCTGATAATGTTTCTGTCTCTAATATTCATTTCAAGTTTTTACCTGTGCGATGATTTTAATAGCTCTTGTAAAGCCACAAGCAATCATATCAGAAGAACTTGCTAACAAGCAATTCGAGAAGGAAGAAACAAAGGCAACTAATAGAAGTGAGAATTCTAAGAACTTTGAAGGTGAAGTGCAAATGAAACGAATGAAAAGCTGGGAATCAAATGGCGATCAACCTAAGTCTGAGTTGGAAGTTTCTCCCAAGAGGGTCATGATCCTTCCATTTAAACCTCTGTCAATGTCTTTTGATAAAGTAAACTATTATGTGGATATGCCCTCGGTGAGCCTCTCTGTCTGCACTTACGATTAGTGATCATGGTGATGGAAGCTAAAGACTCAACTAATGTGTACATTTTTCAGGAAATGAAGAGCACTGAAGTCAAAGACGAAAAGCTGCAATTGCTTCGGGATGTGACTGGAGCATTTAGGCCAGGCATTCTGACTGCTTTGATGGGAGTCAGTGGAGCTGGAAAAACAACACTCATGGATGTTCTGGCTGGAAGGAAAACTGGGGGTTACATTGAAGGTGATATTAGAATCTCAGGATTTCCCAAGAATCAAGCGACATTTGCAAGAATATCCGGATACTGTGAGCAGACTGATATTCACTCTCCACAAGTGACTGTTCTTGAGTCTTTGATCTATTCAGCATTCCTGAGACTGCCAAAGGAAGTCAGTGAGAAAGAAAAACTGGTAATGGCTTGATTTCTATGAACTTTCAACTTTAGCTTTTTTTCACAGAGAGTTAAGAGCTCTTGATTGAGTTCTGTTTTCAGGTTTTTGTAGATCAAGTGATGGAACTTGTTGAGCTCACCAATTTGAAAAATGCCATAGTTGGTTTACCGGGAGTCTCAGGATTGTCAACAGAGCAAAGGAAGAGATTGACAATATCTGTGGAGCTTGTGGCAAACCCTTCAATAATATTCATGGATGAACCAACATCTGGCCTTGATGCAAGAGCTGCAGCTATTGTTATGAGAACAGTTCGGAACACGGTCGACATTGGAAGAACAGTTGTCTGCACAATTCATCAACCAAGCATCGGCATTTTCGAAGCCTTTGATGAGCTAGTACTGATGAAGGGAGGAGGACAATTGATCTACTCCGGTCCAGTGGGACAGAATTCCGGAAAGATCATTGAATATTTTCAGGTACACAATATTTTCTGATAACTGACAAGTCGGTAGTTATTTGAGCACTAACATGCCAACATAATCCACTGGTGAACTCATGCAGGCAATTCCAGGAGTTCCTAGAATTAAAGATAAACAGAATCCAGCCGCATGGATGCTAGAAGCGAGCTCGGCTGCGGTGGAAGTTCGACTTGGGATCGATTTTGCTGAGCATTACAGATCGTCAGATTTATACCAGTAAGACTGCACCACAATTACATAGTGAAAGCTTATGATCGTCTGAAACTGTTTTAGAATAAAAACAAAAAAGATTAACTTGTGAGTGTATATTTTGCAGAGAAACTAAAACTCTAGTGGAGGAATTGGGTGTTCCGCTCGAAGGAGCAACAGACCTTTATTTCCCTACTCAGTATTCACAGCCTACGTGGGGGCAATTCAAATCATGTCTATGGAAGCAATGGTGGACTTACTGGAGAAGTCCAAATTATAATCTTGTTAGGTTCTTTTTCACCTTAGCATCAGCTTTTGTGTTGGGTTCATTCTTTTGGCAAGTTGGAACCAAAATGTAAGATTGTATGCCTACTAGGAAATCAAAACTTCTCTAATTGAACCTCTATTTTTTTTTCTCACCTTGTTTGATCCGATGGTTTCTTTAAGCAGGGAGAACTCTGCTGATCTAACCATGATTATAGGAGCAATGTACTTGTCGGTGTTGTTCGTCGGAATCAACAACAGCTCAACCGTACAACCAATTGTTGCAGTTGAGAGAACAGTTTTCTACAGAGAAAGAACTGCCGGAATGTACTCTGCTTTGCCGTATGCCTTAGCACAGGTGAGATAAATTTATCTTCACATATGGAAATACGTATTTTGTTCCTGATAACCAAAATGGAGTTGTGTTTTCTGATGCAGGTGGTCATAGAAATACCATTCATCTTTGTTCAAACCACATATTACTCGCTTATCGTGTACGCAATGTTGAGCTTCCAATGGTCACTAACCAAGTTCTGCTGGTTCTTCTTCATCTCCTTCTTCTCATTCCTCTACTTCACGTATTACGGCATGATGGCTGTCTCAATGACACCAAACCACCACATAGCAGCAATATTTGCCTCAACATTCTACGGGCTCTTCACCTTGTTCTCCGGCTTCTTCATTCCGAAACCGGTAAGCCTCATCATCGAATGATCAAATCCATTCAGCGCAAAAGATTAATGACGAGCAATATGTTGCAGAGAATTCATGGATGGTGGATTTGGTACTACTACATTTGTCCCGTGGCATGGACCGTGTACGCACTTATTGTGACACAATACGGCGACGTTGAAGACGCCATTAAGGTCCCCGGAGTAGAACCAGACCCGACAGTGAAATGGTATGTGCAAAACCATTTTGGTTACAACCTCAACTTCATGGCCCCGACCGCTTGCATTCTAGTCGCCTTCGGAGCTTTTTTTGCCTTCGTGTATGCTATTTGCATCAAGAAGTTGAACTTTCAGCAGAGGTAAATGGGCTTTGTGTTAGGCTGGGCTTGAATTGAGTAGGCTAGCACGTGGCAGATTTGGCACTCGTGGGAGCATTAAAGCAATGTGGGACCTACTTGGGAATCTTACGAAGATGGCTAGAAAGAGACAGTGATGCAGGAAATGGTGATGTCATTTCTGTCTTTTCCACTCATTCAACGGCGTGTCCTAGCGTCCTATGAACGTCGAGGACACGTGTCAAATCATTATCCAATTATGTTATACCTTCTAAGTAGTGTTTGGGTGTGGGCGTATCTAAATTGCCTTCCCGTAGATCCTCACAGAAGCGACAAGATTTATTTTTATATTTTCAATCTGTTTTGTTATTAATTTTTAATTTCATATTAATAAAAAAATAAAATGAAAAGCAATTGGAGCCTAAAAAAATTATAATGTAATTATTAAAAAAATCATAATGCATTACAGAGTAATTAATTTTTTATAAGGGTGTATTTGTTAACTTCTGAGACATTCGGGATGAGATAGAAAATACTTATTTCTGAATTTTTTATCTTTCAAATTGTTTATTAAAATCTATATCTGATTGCATATCTTGCAAAAGAAAGATATGACTATCTTGCACAAAGCCAAAGATAAGCTTTCTACGATAATTTTTCATCCCAACATGGTGTTTTATGTTTAGTTTTTATCTCAACAAGATTAACAAACATTTTGTAACATCCTAAAAATATAGTTAAAAAAAAGTATAAATACGTATAAATACGTATAAATTTTCCGCGATAATGAAAATAAGAAATTGTTAAGAATTAAATGAATGAGAGTTTTTGATAATTATATTTAGGTTATGTTTTCCGAGAATTTTGAAATCGGAAAATTATTTGAAATCGGGTATAAATAAATTACGAAGCGAAATGGACCCGATACGACTTGAGAGGTCAAATC
>CANYCX010656265.1:0-10449 GCA_948193385.1 Breynia disticha f. nivosa
TTGAATCCCTAAAAATAACGATTATTTCTAAATTTTAATTTTCTCAAACCACAATTATACAAAACAAAAAGAGACAATTTAATCCTCAAATCATTGTCAATCCAAATTTATACAAACTCTTCACTAAAAAAATCAACCAAATCACAATTATACAAACTCAAAACATAAACTCTTAGCTAAAAAACAAACCTCCGGTGCGGACTCCGATGATGAACGCTCGGCACGGTGCTGGCCACGTTCGTCGACGATGGACAAAAGAGGTGAGTCAGGTGACATTGCATAAATGTTAGAACTCAGAAAGTGTGCTTGTGGAAATAAAAAAGAGGGGTCAATGAAGTTCTTGCTTTATGTTAAAACCACCTTACTGTTTTTTTTTAAAACATTGGGCCTTTGGCCCTGGATTTTTTTTTTAAACGCAAAAAGAAACCCTCGTCGTCAAACATGTCTCTCCTTTCCTCCATCTACAATACCTCCACCGTTCATGACACCGCCTCCGCTTAAATCATTTTCCTGCCTTGTCCTCCATCTCCACGTTTCCTTCAAGCTACAAATGCTGGTGGTGCCCCCACCACTCGACGGTGCCCGGTGGGGGCACACTCTAACTAAGGACGGACGGGGACCCCTATAACAGGGGGCTTCGTCGGGGCCAGTGGGGGAGCCGACCCCACTGGGCCCCCTTCCGTCCGTCACTGCTTGAGAAGGGAATGAAACCTAACTACCTAGAACTTCTTTTCGAACTAGATTAGTCTCGGTTACGTGAGTTGGAGATACCGGGGCTAAAAAAAAAGATGACCTTTTCATTTTGGGATATGACGAATTTCTTGTACATGAGGTTTACTTATTTCATTAAAACCCAAAAGATGCACTTGCTAACTTCTATCATAACAGAGACAACATTTCCTAATCTAAAATGCTAACACCAAATTTTAAGGCTGTGAAGACTTGATTGCACTAATGCGACTAACTTTCCCTGTAGAAGGGGAACAAGACTGTTGAGATTTATTTTATAATTTTTAATTTTCTTTGTCGATTTTTTTTTTTGAAATTTAACAAGAATTTATAAGTCATAATGTAGAACATTTTATCTTTCTCCATAAAATTAGGGTGTGGCCTTTAAACACATTCAATTTGGCGATGAAAAGTTGGAAGTTACAATATTCTAGTATACAACTTAATCAGCTACTTATTTTATAAAATAATTTTCATTTAGTAAAAATTTCATAAATATTGCACAAAAATATACATTACAAGCTAGACAGGACAACTTTCTAGACATATCTAATTCGTTCTACAACTTTAAAAATCTCCTTCTTACTTTTTGTTATTCCACGACCTTAGAAAGCTAGAAGGTTGGTTTGAACATGTGTTAAGTATTTTCTACATAAATTTTTTATATGAAATTTAATTGATTTCTATAGCTATCTAAACTAAACATATTTATCTTTCCGATTGATGCAAGGTAAAATTGTTAGAAATTTAGACACATGATTAATTTAAACTAATATTTCTTGAATAATCAGTTCGTTTATTATTTTTAAAATTTCAGACAAAATAGTAAACAAAATGGAATCAAAGCTGAAATTCAAACATACCCTTGATTCAGGAGTAAATTATGTAAGATTTTCAAAAAATGAACTTTTTATCATGAAAGAGATGATATTAATGATGATTTTTTGGTGGAAATTAGAGAGAAGAGGTTTTCTTTAACATGAAGGAATATTGATAAAAAAATTACTAAAACGACATAATTTAGTAACTGAGTTAAACTTGTTAGATGTATTGAGAAGTATTTGTTTAATTTTGTCATAATTTAACTATATTGTTCGAGCTAAATTATGGTAAGATTACGTAAGTACTTATTAATTCACCCAATAACTTCAACTCAACTATCAAACTATATTGTTTCAATTATTTTTTTTGTAATTTAATAGTTCTTAATATTTCAAGTCGAAGAACTATTAAATTACGTACACTATTTTCAATTGGTATTATAACGAAGGCCAAAATTTAGACATCCGTTAATATGTTAAACATAAAATTGATTAAAAAATTAATTTGAATCAAAGTACAACTTCAATACAAACATTAGGATCGAAAATAAACCTTATTCCTATATAAATATACCAAATTTGGTTTCCATCATTCCTTCAATTTAAAGAAAACCTCTTATTTCTCTAATTTCCACTAGAAAACATCATTAATATCATCTCTTTCTTGGTAGAAGGAGTAGAATTTTCCACAGAGAATGTAAGGTCCAATCGTCTTCCTGAAATTCGATTGTCGACCAGCTCTTATATTATCTTCGTCATCCCTAGCTGAAGAATGCTTAGCAAAAGACAACGATATCATATTTGCCAACCAAATCAAGACTATGGCTACTGAATACTTCACCTACAACAATAACTCTTTCGTTTGGGCACCTTATGGCCATCGATGGCGAACCTTACGTCGCCTTTCTGTTGTTGAAATCTTCTTCTCTAAAAGCATCCAGAAATATTCCCAAGTCCGGGAAGGTGAAGTTCGGTACATAGTTCGCAGATTGTTGAAGGAATCTGGTGGCGGCGGCATGCAGAAAGTAGAATTAAAGTTCTTTTCACTACTGGTAACAAATGCGATTTTAAAAGTGGTTTCAGGGCATCGTTATATTGACGATGATGTGACGGACAGGAATGTGGAGAAGAAGAAGTTTCAGGAATTTAAGGATAAGTTTTACCCGACGATGACCACAAACATATGTGAATTTATTCCAATATTAAGGTGGATTGGTTATAAAGGGATAGAGAAGAATATGATAAAGCTGCACAGAGAGAGAGACGAGTTCTTCGAGAAATTGATTGATGAGATTCGAACAAGGAGAAATAATGGTAATTCATCGGAAGGGAACTTGTCGGTGACAGAAACTCTTGCTGGTTTGCAAGAATCAGATCTTGAGTTCATTACAGATGAAGTTGTGAAAAGCGTCATAGTAGTTAGTACATTTCTTTACATCTTGCAAATTTATACGAATGTTTTTAAGAATTATATTAAGTTTAAGTATTTTATAGCATCACAGATTCCAAGTTTTCATGAATCTATAGAGATGTATTAGATAGCATGAATTACGGGAGTTCGTGACGTCAATGGGTAGATATTTTATTTGTTTTTTTTAAATTAAATCACACTTTCATTAACTCAATAAATTAGCCGCAACAGAGACAACAATACAATCAGGGGGCTGGAAGCCCCAACAATAGCTATTTGGGAAAGAATTCACAGCCCGAGCCAAAACATGGTAACCGAATTCGCAGCTCGCCTAATGAAAACAACTCGCACATTGACCAGAGTTGCCAAAATATCAATACAATCCACAATTACTAGACCAAAAAGAGAGTTAAGTTGAACACCCTCCTGCATGGCTTGGACCGCCACCACACAATCGGACTCAATGATGTAATTATGCACTTTCCAATCGTGAATCCAACCTAATGCCTCTCGAATAGCCATAGCTTCAAGAATAGTTGGGTTTGCATTCTGCCAAAATTTTTGCATCATTCCTCCCTCGACAACCCCCAGCTCGTTTCTTCGAACCATGCTCGTAGTTCCTCAATCCCCTACACATGCCGCGCCAACATTAACTTTAATCCATCCCCTCTCCAGTTTTGTCCAACACGCCGGCCCATGAACCAGTTGGTTGCATGTCTCCACATCCACCTCCAACTTCCTTGAGTCATTCTAGCCTCGCAGTGTATTAGAGCCTCTCATCCATATCCCAAATGCATAGGAGGGTCTGTTACGCCATACCACATCATTTCTGTTAAGCCAGACCGCCCAGCAAGTTGCAACCATCTCAGCCCACATGTCCGCAACCACAGTGTCCATCATCTCCTTCAACCAACCCAAGAAATCCACATGTGCAGTGCCCAGATGTCTGAACCCAGCCAACTGCCACACAGCTCTAACAACCACACACTCAACGAGTACATGAATTATAGTTTTGGTCCGACTCCAGATTGACCCTTCTCTGTCACAGGTTATGCCTTGTGGGCAGACACTCAAAACTCGCACACCAAATAAATTGCACCATCTGTGGTGGTGCCTTAATTGCCTATACCGATTTTCAGAACTTAATATCAGTCTCATCTCCACTGCTTTCCCTTGCCCTCAATAGCCTATTATATCCATTCTTGATGCTGAATTGTTCAATCCTTTCCTTAAGCCACAACCAGCCTATCATTAAACAACACTGAAATTAGTCCAATATTCCACGTTCTCTCCCCAAAGTGCATTAAGTCTGACACCTTGAGGTCTCCCATCCTCTCATTTCCACAGGTCTCAACATAAGGGTTAGAATCATGCATCCATCAACTAGGGGTCTTTCCAGACTGACATGCGCTTTCCATTGCCAATCTTCCGTCTAGCACCCAACTTAACGACATCCAGTGCCTTCCAAATGCTCTGCTACATAAAGCTTGGGCTCTCACCGAGCTTAGCCTCCAGGATACCACAATCATTAAAGTATTTAGCCTTTAAAATTTGGGACATCAAGTAGCTCGGATTCGAAAGGCAACACTAGCCCTGTTTCGCAAGCATAAAAAGATTGAAATTGTGTAAGCTCCTAATCCCTTACCCCCTCACATTTCCTCTTACACATGCGTTCCCAGCTTCTCCAGCGAATTCCCCGCCCTCCTTCGCATCACACCACCAGTAGAAGTTCATCAGCTTTTCTAGCTCGTCACAAAGCTCTTTGGGAGCAAGAATAAGCTCATTACGTAACTAGGAAGAGCGTGGGCCATTCTCTTGAGTAATACTTCTTTATCGAACTTGGATAATTTCCTTTTCTTCCACACTTCTAGTTTCTTTCGAAGCCTATCATTTATATACCTGAATGCCTCAGCCTTCCTCCTACTCGTAACCATTGGCATTCCCAAGTATTTCTCTTCCTTCATCCTCACATACATCAATCATTTCACAATTCTGCTTCTTCTGATCAACCGAAGCATTTTTGCTAAATGACAACGTCGATTTTTTAAGATTGAAATCCAATCCGAATCCTTCTTTGAACCGATCCAATATTTCCTTAATAGCTCCAGCCTCCTCACTTGCAGCCCTGAAAAATAAGAACAAATCCTCAACAAAAAATAGGTGGGACACCGACGGTGCTCCTAGCAATTTCACAGCCTTTGAATTGTCCACGAGCTTCCCCCAAGTTCAGATTCATCCAACCCGCCCACTAATAAAAAGGTAGGGGACAAAGGGATCATCTTGTAGCAGCCCCTACCCGGCCTAATCGACCCCACCAATTGCTCGTTAACGATCACCCTATACTTCACAGATCGCATGCATAGATTCATCCAACCCGCCCACCTGTCACAGAATCCCAGTTTCTTCAACATCATTTTGATATATCCTAGTCGATCCGGTCAAAATCTTTCACCATATCTAATTTAAGTGCCGCCCATCCGCACTTACCCTGTCTTTTGCCTCTCAGAAAATGTTAGTTCGTTAGCAATAACCGCATTATCCTTTATTAACCTTCCCGCAACAAATGCACTCTGAGCAGGGGAGATTATAATTAAGTGGAAGGATCCTCTTCAGTCTATTAGCGAGCATTTTGTATAAGATCTTATATACAATATGGCATAGTGAAATTGGCCGAAAATCCTTCATACTCCTGGGCCGATCAGCTTTGGCAATCAACACTATGTTCTTATTGTTCATCCCAACAGGCAAGATTCCATCCCTCAACCATATAATACATTCTTCCGCGATGTCTTTTCCCACAATATTCCAATGTTTTTTATAGAATGATAGGTTAAATCCGTCCTCACCCGGCGCCTTGTCTCCATGCATGGAGAACACTGCTTTCCTCGCATCTTCCACCAAGAAAAGTGCGGTAAGCTCTTGATTCTGAGCCTCCGTGACATAATTCTCAACATATCTCAGAATTGTCTCTGGGTTGACAGATTGCTTTCGATAAAGTGTATCGAAATAATCCTCAATCACCTTCTCAGCTCTGTGTCCACATTCCACCCAGTTGCCTTCATCCATCAGAATCCTGTCAATTTTTTGCTTCGCCTTCCTTCCATTTGCCACTAAATGGAAAGTATGTGTGTTCAAATATCCTGACTTTATCCAGAAAAGCTTAGCCCGCTGCTTCCAATAGTCCTCCTCCAGGTTAATGAGTCTGTGGAACTCAAGACTCTAATCTCCTTAACTCCTCCACAGAGTTCACCTCCGTCCGTTCTCTCAGCCATCCAATTCTGCTTTTAAGCTCTTCAATTCAATTACGAATTCTCTTGGATAGTTCTTTGTCCCAGCACGAAAGGCTCTCCCCACACATGTTTAGTCTTTTATTCAGTTCCAGACCCCTGCTGGCCTACCAACTTTGCAAAATCACAGTCACACACTCCACTTCTCTACACCATCCATTTTCAAACTTGAACCCACAATGCCTAGATTTTTTAACAATCTTTCTCACTTGCAGCAAATTAGGCAGGTGATCTGAGAAAGTGGTACCAATGTGTGAAACGATGGATAGCTTAAATCTTTCTAGCCACTCCCCCGTCGTAAAAGCCCTATCCAACCTTTGCATTACCTTCTCTGAACCTTGCCCGCCTCATTTCCAAGTAAATCGCGGCCATATAAACACTAAGTCGATTAGCTTGCAGTCACTAATCGCCTTCCTAAATCCCTTGATCAGAGCTCTTGGATGCACCACCCGCCCGTTCTTTTCAAACGGAAATAAAAGGTCATTAAAATCCCCCACAATACGCCAAGGCATTGTGTGACCCCCAAATTTGACTACCATTTCCATAAATAATTAATTCTTTCTCCTCAAGAAATGGTAACCAAACTTAGAAATCATTTTTATTTTTAGAAAATATAAATTTTATTTAAAGGAAAGTCTTTTTATACATATACCATTTTAAGTTATATCATTTTCCTTATTCAAATAGAAACTATTTATAGATTTTAAATATATGAAATACCTTTTACGAAATAAGATTTTCAACTAAATAAATTATACAAGAAAAGTAATTCATTTAATCTTATTTTGAATACAACTCACTCAAACACATATATGCATAGAATGTTCCATATGCCATGTTTGACATCTTTTCACAAATCAACTTCAGTGTACAACCACCTTGGTTTACTGGTTCCTTAGGCATCGGTCAGCAAGAGCATAAGTATCCTCTTCAATCCCTACCAATGTCGAATATGGAAGACATAAAACGCAAAATGAGTTTGTGACAATTCAATAAGCAACATTACCGAAATGGACATCTTCTGTTGGCATTATACATTTAAATAAAAATCACGGAATCTATGCAATATAGCTTGCCAATTAACATTCAAACAATTACACACATTGGTCCTGTAATCAATCAAATTCTTTTATACATTCCACACGATGTGAACATAGCATCAATCATATCTCCAATAATCATAAACTGGTGTACAACCCACAACAAACACACATAACATGAATATTCTATATAAAACTCATGCCAAGCATTCACACCAATACATTCTCGACATCAAGTCGTTCTTCCTAAACATATGGCATACGTCAACTTTACATATAATCAATTTCATACAACCAATTTCATTCAATCGCAATATAGGCGTTTTCACTGACGAAATTCCAATTCATAAACCACACATTTCACACCAATGATTCACAAATGAAATTGAACTCTCAAAACATCAAGGTATATTTTACACCTTACACATATGATCATGGCAATTTACTTAATTCAATCATACATCAAACTTGTGATCTATGTCACAATTCGCAGTAACACATTCAAACAAACCACCCAAATCACAATTCACTAACAATCACATACGTATGTTCATAGCATAAGTTCAATAAGAACATGTCATATTCAATATGATAAAATGTGAATGCATATGATCTAATGCATTCCTCAACATGATCATACCCGGGATCCCATTATTTACGCCCTTAATTGGCCTTAAAATTGACGTTTGCAAACGGGCCTTTCGGCTGGGAGTTTTGGTTATAATAATTGGATATCCATAATACGCCCTGTTTTGGCCTCAATTTCGCCCTGTTTTGGTCTGACACATTCATACATACGTCTATGTACTGAATTTTAATCACTGTGCTTGGTGTAGCATTTGTTATATACTACCCATAATATTTATATATATAAGTCTGTAAGACCCCCAACCCATCTCATGTACCCAGGTAGGTTGTTGATATATCCTCAGAGGTCGTATTTTGGAATTATATCCATGACGTGTGATATACCCTTTAATGCCCTGTTTTGTTCATAACCACTCCCTCATTATGCTCACTAAGAGCCATTATCATTTTATTAAATATGCTCCTCATGAGCCCATATGCATGAATGTCTTGTGCATAATCTATGCAACCAAATTATGCATTCATAATCCAATTATGCTATGCTTCACAATAACAATGTTGAGTCATCAAACAATCTCAACCAAACCATATTTAATTAGCATAGCCAAAATCATGCCGTAGCATACCAAGATAAAATTAAATGCCAAGCATAAATTAACACTAGGTAACATTATAATCATTCTTCATTTCAAGCATGTCCAACACAGGCTTAACAATCATTCACAAGCCTTTATCAAGTCAAAATTATGGACTTCCACAAGCTCATATGTTTCACAATTCAAGTTCAACATATATAGCATATCACAAAACTTTAAGTCCATCAAATTATCATTTATTCTCATATCATTCACACCAATTTCAATCAATAACACAAATCAAACATCAGTAAAGTCTAGGCATTATAGCCATGAGTAACACCCATATATATTCATGAATATGCCACTACAATACATCTCATGGTAAAACTAATCCATTTTAAGTATATTCACTGACAACTTTCTATAGCATTCATACATTTATACAACTTGTATAAGTGTCATTTTGCATCATAAGAATAACCAATGAAGTCAATATACTCATATTCAAGCAATCGGACTCATTTAGACACATTTTGTATGCTGTGTGTGAACCCCAAAAATAAAATCCCGTTTTCTTTTTAATTAATAATCTTTATAAAATAATTGTAAAATCAGAGTTAATTTCGAATATAAGTTAGAGGAGATAGAAAAGTAAATACATTTCTGTAAAACAAACACGGGCCCAAATCGATTACAACAACAATATAATCATAATCCAAAATTCAGAAATTTAGCGGAAGCAAATAAATAGTTTGAAAACAAATCACAGCTCAAATTATTACATATTTCAAATATGGTCAAATCCTCAATCTCAAAACAGTACACAATTAAAATGATAGAGCTCCACCTCTGACGTCAGCAATTCTGGTGCAAGATCACTGCAACTCCGGTCCACTGGTAACTTTCAACGACCTGCGCATTTCTAAACAAATCGTCCTAGTGAGTGAGAAAGCTCAGTAAGTAGCGCAGAGAAAAATCCATATTCCTTAGGGAATATAATTCTCCTCTAACCTATTATGTCTACTCATTTTATCTCTTTTATCTCATCATTTTCTCAGGATATCAAGCTTAATTTATTTTCATCAATTTAATCGTAAATGTTGATTCAGTCGTATTCATAACTTATTAATTATGCAATAATTTAAATGATATGTATGAATGCGACTCCAATACAAATGCAAATCACATGCAAATGCTTGCCCCGGGGTCTTCCCTTTTCTTTTCTCTTTCTTTTCTTTTTCTCTTTCTTTTTCTCTTTTTTTTTCTTTTCTTTTCTTTTTTCATTCTTTTCTTTTCTTTTTCATCATGTACCCATCTCATGTAATATATAGCACATACCCTTCTCAGGTATTGCATATCGAAATATCTCCCGATTACATCGGTCCCAGACCGACATCGAGCTCTCGCCAAGAAAATCATCAGGCCCAGCCTGTATCTCATATCTTAGTACCCATCTCAGGCCCTAGTGTCAAACTCCATTTGACTAGAACCATCGGAATCTCCCGATTCCTCAACCGCCTCACCTGTCTATCCATTACTTCGATCGGTTCTTCCTTGTATGTTAACTCTTTCGATATTTCTAACTCTGGAGTGCTCAATACGTGGCTAGGATCAGATCGGTACCGTCTCAGCATCGATACGTGAAATACATCATGTAAGCGGGACAACTCTGCTGGTAACCTCAGTCTGTAAGCTAGTGGTCCTACTCTCTCTGTGATCTCGTACGGTCCAATATATCTAGGACTTAACTTTCCACGTCTGCCAAATCGAATTACGCCTCTCCAGGGTGAAACTCGCAAGAATACTCTGTCGCCAACCTCATACTCTATCTCCCTATGGTGTCGGTCGTAATAGCTTTTCTGACGGTCTTGAGCTGCTTTCATACACCTTTTTACAACATTTACTTTATCCAGGGTCTGCTGAACCAACTCTGGTCCCTCAATCTGTCTCAAACCCTCAATATCCCAGTAAATCGGACTACGACACTATCTCCCG